>JARUHE010256149.1:0-12998 GCA_031471125.1 Archaeomysis grebnitzkii | reverse complement strand
TTATTATTTTTAATTTTATTATTATATTATTATTATTAATTTTATTATTATATTATTATTATTAATTTTATTATTATATTATTATTATTAATTTTAATATTATATTATTATTTTTATTTTATTATTATTTAATCGTCATTATTTAATTTAATTCTATTAATTATTATTAATAATTTTATTACTATTTATCTTATTATTTTTTAAATGGTCGTTATTTAATTTAATATTCTTAATTATTATTAATATTTATCTTATTATTATTGAAATACTCATTATTTAATGTAGTATTATTTATTTATTATTATTAATTATTATTAGAGATTTTAATATTATTTAATTATTATTATTAATTATTATTAACAATTTTATTAATGTTTATCTTATCATTATTTAAATAATCATTATTTAATTTAATATTATTTATTTATCATTATTAATTATTATTACAAATTTTAATATTATATAATTATAGTTATTAATTATTATTAATAATTTTATTATTACTTTTATTATTATTTATATTATTATTATTTATACATAAGAAATAATAGAAGTTATAATTTGCTAACGGAATACTTTCTTGCGTTGTAACTTTCGTAAAACATATCATTCGCAGATGGGAAAATTAAAGTTACACCATGAAGTTCAGTTAATTAATACTTTAACCGCTTATTGTTACACATGTGATACACACCGCTAATGGCTTATTCCATGTTATGTAACACCAGTGATACAAATGTATTTAATAAATGTATACAGGAAAATATTCGCATGTATCAATGTATTAAAAACATGAACTAACCTGGTTTGTATCACTGATGTTACATAAGATGATGTAAGCCATTATGCTTATGTATCACCGGTGTCACAATAAACGGCTAAAGTGTTAATTAGTATAAACATACTCCATTAAAAGTTCGCACAGGCCATTAGGCGTTTACGTTTGTTGAATGTAAGTCTTATTGCACGTGTTTGTATTACAAATAACACGTAAGATATTACAAAGTGTCTTTATATGTTTAATAATTTTGCATAGTTTCCAAGTACACTAAAACTTCTGAAACGTAGACCGAAATGTTGTCTACGTGATAGGAAGAATCTCCGTTTCAGGCATACCGATGCCCTTGTGTCACGTTTTCTCTGTATACATAGAAATGATGTGAACGTTTTAGGATTTCTCAGTTTCATGATTCTACGTTAAATTATTCTACGTTTCAGGAGTTTTATTGTAATACATCTCTCTAAACAGATTGCATGAATGATGATACACACAAGTTTTAAAACTTGCAATTACATTTCATGCCACAGTTAACAATTGGATTAACAATAGCACAAGTGAGGTAAGCTCTATGTTATTTGAATGTGGTTACCTCACTTGATCAAAAAATGTTCCTACTTTGGTATAGGCTTACCGGAGATATAGTTGTTGCATTTACAGAATGCGTTGGTAGATTTTCAACCTCGTATTTTATAATCTTCACCGACTGTCCCATCTCATTGCTCCACCCCCTCCCCCCATAAGACGTACGTTGTACCTACATACGCATACTAAACGTACCTCACGTACCAAACGTACGTTATCAAAATATGTATGCACGGTGTGTTGTATCCACGAAATACGTACGTACGTAATTTGTGAATAAACGTGCCATATTTTATCTAGGTACATGAGGTACGCTTGGTACGCAAACGTACTTTCCTTGGGGGTTATTTGTTTCTCATATTTTTGATTTTTATGTTAAACATTTCAAGTTTCGATAAATGTATAACTCCTTATATTATGGATATCCCATCTCGTGAAAAGTATAATTTTCGTTTTATAATTATTCCATCTCGATAATTGTGTAATGTGATTAAAACTTCAACATAAAACTGTATAATTTATGCGATAATATACTGAAATACAAAATAGGCTGCAGCTCAATGAAATATAATTTTAAGCGTTAAGGTTTCATTCATTATTATACAAATGTAAAACAATGTTAAAAGCAAGATTTTGATTTGAGCGTTGTTGTATACAATTGTAATTTAGCAAAATGTAGATTAATAAACATTGGTTGCTGTCTTTAAAAAGTTTTTTACGTTTATCCTTCCGTACGATGGCCTAACATACTGAGCCATGCACTCATTTGACTAGCAGTGATGTTTCATAGCATTGTGTGTTTTACTTTTATTTCCGCAGTATATTAAATATGTTTTTCATACTTTGTTGTTAGACAATATAATAATTCATTATAATGCTCAATAATAATAATTAATAATAGTTATAATTATACAATAGTGTTACATATTACGCGTAGTTACAGTAGGAGCAGAATAGTTTTTTTTTTAGAACGTAACATTTTTCTCCAGAAAATGTCAACAAAACCTGTTTAAATCACTGCAAATTGAATTGTTTTGACACAGTTAAATATTTATTCATACCATTCCCTTATTTTAGGTAGTAAACGACCTTTCAGTACCTCCATATACTCAAGCTGGTTCACATCTTCAAACGTTTCTTCCACACCGTTATGGCTCAAAAAGGGTAACAAAATTGAGTCTAAGTTGAAATATAACTGAACAAATATAAAAATAGTACAACAGTCTTAGAAATAGAAAAAAAACAGGAAGATTTATATTGAGCTGGCAGCAGAGGATGCTAGCCTTGCCCGAAGAACAGTGAAATACAGGTTTTCAAAAGCTGGTTAAAGGTATATCGCCATAGAAAAGTCTCGACTTACATAGACCGATAGAGGCACGATATTACTGGGTTAAGAATTACGTTTAGTGGACTTCCGATTCTTCAGTTAACAATGGAAAAGGTAAGAAGGACATCTAGCTAATCAGTTCAATTGGAGTGCATAAAATAAACTTTGTTCTAGTAGTATTACAGTGACATTACCTTTGAATTAGCCATTAACTTTTCAAGCCAAAAGGGGACCGTCTGTTTCATAACTTCTATAGCGGTTCAATTAAGTCTAATATATTTTATACGGTTGCATGTAATCTCCGATTAATCAACCATTCCAGTGCTGGATGGCCGTACACAAAGTGTAAGAAGCCGGCCCGATGAGCATTTTATGGCCGATTGTTTGAAGAACACTGTTCAATTTTCAACGAAAATCATAACAAGAGGAGCCATTTCAATGCAAGGAACAAGTCATTACATATTTTTGAGAGAACTATGAACCAAACTAATCATACAGAGGTACCGATAGGTCATTTACTACCTCAAATAAGGGAATGGTATTCAGACAGACGTTGCATATTCCAACATAAGTTTACACACAATGCCGTTCAGTTGTTCCTATGGGCTGGAAATTCCAGATATGAATCTTATGTAGAGTATAGTGTATATCGAGATCTAAAATACACAGGGAACATCACGACCAAATAACTTGTGTAGTTTCATTGAGGACTGGTTTAGATCCAAGCGAACCCAATGATTAGTGTTGCACATTTCCCATGTTGCTAGGGTGATGACAAAGTCTAGAAAATTTGCTCGTATCACACCTCTTGAAGCAGCTACATTGGTCATCTGTTGTTTTTTGTTTAATTTTTTGGTCCCAATGAACCAGGCTATGGGTGCAATGCTCATTCACCGCCTCTTGGATTCCCAGACGGTCAAACCCATCCAAGTACTAACCAGACCCAACGTTGCTTAACTTCGCTGGTCATACGAAAAGCGGGGTTTCAACGTGGCCAAGGCCGTTGTGTCATCCGTTTGGAGAATTGAGTACGAGATAGCCATCACGACCTGTAAATGTGTCTAAGGAAATAGACCCAAATATCTTGGAAACTTCTAACATCATATAGAACTGGCCTACGATTGACCAACTCCAACTGGTTTATGGTACTCAGGATCTTTGGCGTTACCATGAGTGGTATATTTGTTTATATGAAGAATTGGAATGATTGACCACATTTGTGGGATTGCATAATTTTTAAGTTTGAAATCTCAACTGAAGACTTATTATAAAGATAGGTTCTCTCCATTTGTGACTAAGGCGAGGCCTAAACAAGGATGTTCTAGACACATGTGAAGTGCAGTAGAAAATTATCTTCAAGAAAGTTTAGCAGCACTATAGAAGATCGAGTGACCGATTGATTGAATAAATAAACGGGCCAATACCAGCGATGCACCCTGAGGGAATTCAGCACTAACACTATACACGAGAAGATAATGTGTTCTATTAATTAATGTAAAGTACTTTATGGTGTACCTCATTATCAAATTAAATAGAGCTGCAATCAATCAGATTGGTTTTATGGACTTTTGTAGAAGTTTTGAGAAAAATCACTAAAAATTATGCCAATACTGTAAACGGTTACAAATATGACCCGAAACTTGTCAGAGCCGATCCTTAGTTGGATTCTATTTTACATTAGATACATTGTATAAACTTGATTAACTAAATGATTTTACTAAATTTGCGCCATGCAGGAAAATGTTAGGTAAGAATTGAAAAGCTGTCGATAAATTAGTATTTATTTTATAAATGGAAAATGACTGGTCATAAAAGATTGAAGATGTACTGCTCCTGAACTAAGTTTTAAATCCTTGGAGCAAATGATACATCACATGAATAGTCAATTCCGAACTCTGCAAAACAATTTCATATTAGAAAAAATAAAATAGAGGTAAAAAGATCGTTTCACTGGCTAACAAACAGCAAAGCAAAAATAAATAATATATATTTACATTTTAATAGCCCCACAAAACATAAGTATCCAGGCCTATTGCAGGCGATGCATACTGGGTGATCAGTACTTGTGGGCTAAGAGTATCCAACAATGTAAGGAACAGCGGCAGTCGTTTAAGAGGAATAAAAAAAAAACCTTGCATTAAACCAGATAATATTTTTGCTAAAGTATGACTTCCCAGATAAATCTCCACCTTAGCGTCTCAAACATCACAAACAATTTAGCATCTTTGATCAGCTATTGAAATTATTGGAAAGTTATTTAATTATTATTTCAAAAGAGGTTTTTAATATATCAACTCCAGGAAACATTTGTTTTTATTAACTTTTAATAAAAGTTTTGATCAAATCACAGTTTTGAGCCTCCGAACATGTCCTGAATAATGCTAGCCACCGTTTTTTGTGTGCATACTATTTTGAGCAATCTGTTTCCACAATATATTTTTAGGCTGTGACAAAATAGCCTCTAAAAGTCACTGTTGTGTGGATGCGGATTTAAACAAAAGATTGTTTTCAAATCTTAGTTAGAATTATGAAAATAGGTTTTTAATTTTGTTTTACATATATTTTTATTCAACATGAATGACTTTATATGTTGTTCTGAACAATTTTCCGGAATATTTTTATTTGTAAAATGAATATATATTGTAACAATAGGTTTTTTAAATCTTGGTTAGCTACCAATTAGTAGAACTATGAAAAATAATTTTATTTTAAATGTATATATATAGTAATTCCTCGTACTTGTTTAAATAGACCACAATAATCAAAAATATAAAATAAAAAGACCTGAAACAAAATTATTCATTATTATAGAAGGCTCACTGTTAAAACACGTACGAATAAATGCTACACATTTAAAGTATCCAGAAACTCTACATAGAATCGCCCGTTCTTTCAAATGTTTAATAAATTTTTATCTAAACTTCAAATAAAAATCTGTAAGCCATGAATTATTTTTTTTTTATAAAATGTATGTTTTAATAAGTAAATATGGATTTAATAAACATGTTTAGTGATACCAGTGTATAACGTTATTTATTTTCATTTAAAAAACTTTTCTGTAAAGTTAATATTTTTTAATTATTTAGAAAAAAATTCAAAGTTTTGGTAATCTATAAATCATCCACCGTCCCAAAACAACCCCAACAACAATCAGGTCATGAAATGAAGCTGCGATTTTCAAACCGCTTAATAAAACAATATATAAAGCAAGCTTTTGTAGGTTGGGAAAACAATAAATAATAACATTGGAAAAAATGATTATTAAATATAGAAGCATTGGTAAACTAAAAAACATCAATTCCAACCGAGATTAAGAAAAACCAAACTTAATTTTGTCTTAACTATTTCAAAAACATTACTCATGGATGGACGAGTTACTAGAGTTGGATGGAAGCTACTTTATAAATAATTTTCGTTTTTGTAATAGGAAAAATATTGACAAATTAAATTTTTCAAAGCATAAATATGACAAGTTGCCGATATGCGTCCACCTATCAAAGAAATTAAAAGAGATTGATTATATAGAAAGTGATTAATTATATATATAAATAAACGGGTCAAGTCAACGGCCATGGCCACGTTGAAACACTGCTTCCCGTATGATCAGCGAAGTTAAGCAACGTTGGGTCTGGTTAGTACTTGGATGGGTGACCGTCTGGGAACACCAGATGCTGTTGGCGACAGCGCTCTTTGCCATTGTAGCTAATGTGCTGTATAATATTATATTAAAAAAAATGCCTAGTACTGCACCCAGAAGGTATTCAGCACTATCTTACTCCAAACATTTACTGAAGAACACAAAAACAGGTCAAAACAAACCTTAAGCGCTCAAACTGATGGACGATCCACCAATCTAACTTATGGACGAACAAACTTCTTGACCTGACAATTTCGATGTACTTGACAACTCCGAGGGACTGAGGAAAACGAAGAAGAAATAAATATACTGCCATTGTTGGATAAATTCAGTGAGCACCTCGGGGAAGTGACCGTCCGTTTTTGCTCCGCCAACAAGCATCAGGGCCTGGGTAGACGCCAATCTCCTGCTGCAATCTGCAAAAAAACAAATAAATTACAAGTGCTTCTTTCTAAAGTTATAATTTATAAACCGTGCATGGTTAGAGTCACCCATTTTCTGACAAGATACAGGTAATACAAACACTTAAAACCTAATATATTATAATCTACATGCGTTTGAAAGGATACAAGTGACAAACTCTTTTATCATCAACCTGAAGTTTTCTTTAACCTACATTTAACTAGTGTATACTTCCTTTCATTCCCCATTTTGATGTTCCAAAATGGCCAGATTGTTTTCCATGGGGGACTTTTTCGAACTCCTTTAGCCGAATCGAAAAACGAAATATTGCCCAAGCTTTTACGTGGACGCATTTTGCCCTACGATCACAGTGTCTAGTCAAATTGCATCCACTTTATTATCACTATATTGTACTAATCATAACTTAGAAGGTTCCGTTTCATTTAAAGTAGTTTATTAATATCGCTTAATATTGAGGTAGCAACATAGGGGACCAAATTAGTAAAAAATTGAAATAAATTACTACTAACCTTGTTCGAATTTGAGCTTTAGTTTTCTAGAAAAAGAAACTTAAACTTCTAATTAAAGAAATCTTGCGTTATTTACCTTTGTTTTTACCTTCACAAACGCAACTTTAATATGCCTTGTGTACGTTTATGTTAGTAGAGTTGTTCAAACTGGATTGTTCAGAATTGATCTTTATTACAACGTTCTTGCCACGTGCGTTTTTATTCATACCCATGATAGATAACATGTTGGGCGTAGGGTAGAGCAGTGTACTTTTATTTTGAAGTGAACTTTAACAAATTATTCTAGTAAATTTTTTTCCAAGTTAATAAAAATAGAAGATATTTACAGTTTGTTAACCTTTTAAAAATAGCTATCTATCGTGGATACAAAGAAAAATATAAGTGAAAACAACGCTGAAGTTCAGATCAACCCAGATTAAACAGCAAACGCAATCAATATTTTGGTTAAGCATTGAAAACAAGCTATGTAGGACGCAATTTGTGCAAGTGATCGCACAAAGACCATAATTCGCTCTTTTATCACATGTATACCAACTTGTTTTATCTAGATGATATTTAAATGGTTTTATTAGTTATGAAAACATTGAACTCCAGTCCAAAATGCTTTGTATTAAAATATTTCAGTGCAATCGACGATGCATTTTTGAAAACAACGTACCAAAAGTGGACGAGATTCCACAACTTTCCCTAAATGAAAATACTTTTCAAATGATCTTGTCTAAGAAACCCATTTATAAATAGATAAAATCAGATACTGCATATTATATATTTATTATTTGTGATTGTTACATTTCATTATTTTACTTGACGATAGCTATGCAGATAAATACGTTGTAATAATGAAAACTGATGAAATACTTGTTGCAATTTTAATATAGCGCCCATACTATCCAATGAATACCTATTTTTAGATATATAGTGGAGCATATTATTTAGATTTGCAGCCAATATACTGCACTTCAAACAGTCCAATTCAATTTACCAAAAATAAATAATGCCCAGCCATCATCTCTAATTTATACAAAATATTCGCTGGCTAATTTTTGTAGAAGAATAAGTTAAATATTTTTCAAGACTAGATAACTGTCATATCCTTCGTTGTTTAGATCTTGAGAAAATTAATTAATTTTAAATCTAATTTATTTTGATAATTGATCAACAAATTTCTTTCAACTGTCAACAAATTACATAATCTCAATTAAGACTAGCAGCGGACATCTTTGTTTTCTTCAAGTTAATCACATCATCAAGCGTGTCTTTGCAAGTCCATGTCAAACGAACTATAACATACAAAGGTTCAATTGGAAATTAAGCTAAAAAATATTGGACAAAAATGAAGTGGTACACCTACAAACATGTCAGTGTCAATATAACAAGTGGTTGCACCAATGTCTGCGAGTCACAATGTATAATTTTAGGATCAAAATACATCAGCCTACCAAACAAAATTATAGATTGTCTTATATTGAATAGGCCCGCTTGATTTACAGCTCACACCAAAATAAAATTGTTAAACTAATAACAAATGTAATACCTTAACCGTTTCTTGTAACACAGGTGATACATAATTATAATTGCGTACTCAGTCTAATGTAACACCAGTGATACAAAACAAGTTTTGTTTTCAATGTGTATACATTAACATTCAAATTGACTTCCATGTTATAATGGAAAATGTTTTGTTGATTGAATCTACTTTTTTGGGATTCTATCAAGTTCGTAACACATCGGTACAATATAACTTGTGTAATCTAATGATGGAGTTCATTGTTCGTTTAACGAAGTTTTAAGTGTCTACCTTTTTCAAATCGACCGCGATGGTGATAAATGATAACTTAAAATGCAGAAAATATTAACATTTGCAACCTCATATTTCAAGTGAAAGCCAAAAAACGGACTAACCCACGATATTTATTGCTATAGGATATACTGTACGTAGGATGGACACTCCGAAAATAAACTTTATAGTGAACGTATAATCATAAATATTTGATCAAGTATAGGTTTAAATGAAATTCATATATAATATACTAGGTTTTGACATGCAACTAAACTGTAGGTTGCGTATCTTTTAACCATATCCTAACGTTTCTATTTTCTATTTCTAGTTAAAAAGAAACTTCATCGAATTATTTTACATTACATCAACTACTACCTGCTATAAATTTTTGCAAGTCTATCAAAACCACTAAATAATTTTTTTAACTGATTAAGATGGCCTTAAGCCGTAACTGGTAGCCAAGTTTCATAGCAGACTCCATTTTTATTAATCTTCCATATAGGAATGTACACGAGTTACGTACTCCACTAACCCTAATGTACCATTGGTGGCACAAGTATCAGACAGTTTTCAAATAGAAAATTAAGAATGAAATTTTAAGTTATTATTTTGTTGTACATTTCATATTGTAGAAATACAACAGATTTTCACAGCATAGAATTTAAAGCAAAAAATAATAAATTCATTACTCATTTTTCGATTTGAAAAATGTCGGATACTTGCGCCGCCGATGGTGCATAAGTTACGTTAATGACAACCCTTTTTGTTTGGAGTTTGTTTTTTAAAAGTTAAAATCGTATCACTACTTTAGTATCTTATAGTGGCGGGTTAAAAAGATCTTATTTCAGTTAACAAAATGGTCTGTTAATATGTATAGTTCTAGATTATATCTATAATTATAAATATTAACGAAAAAAACCCGGAAGTTTTAATCGAATTATGACGTGTTTAACCAGTGACAATACGATATTAAAACAGATTTTAAATTTTAAACAGTTAACTCAAAACCAAGAAGATTGATCGAGAAGGTAACTTAAAAAGAGTTTTCAAATAGAAAAATAAGAAATTAAGTTTTAAATTTATATTTTGACTTTAAATTTCACTGAAAATCTACCCTAGATTTTCACATTACAGTATTTACAACAAAATAATGATTTAAAACTTCATTATTCCTATTTTTCTACTATAAAACGATACCTTCTGCATTAGACTATACTTTTAGTTAAAAATTTGTATTAGAACATGGAGTTGATGAATATTGATTCTATAATTCGAGTTAGTTAAGGTTCATTTAACTTAGAAGCAGTTGGATTAGACAGTATAATCTATTCATGCCAATAAGAAAAAAAAGGAGATAGATAGATGCCACACTTCAAAGTTTAGGACTTGTCTAGAGCGAGCCAGTCAAAAATTCTTCCTAGTTAAGGTAGATTTATCCTAAAAGCAAAGCAACCATTTAGTTCAAGGTTAGCTTAAGTAGAAGTGTACTTACCGCAGTTAAAAAGGACATTTAGGTTTTCCGGCTTCCAAAACGGCTATAGCTTCGGGACAGACGAGCCAACAAATTTGTAGAGTGAAAATTGCGTACCTAAATTTCACACCTTGTATCCAAATTTCTGAGAAAATGGTTGATAATTAAGGACCCCATTAACATGGTCTTGAATACAAAAATTAAGGTCAGCATCGAAACAACCCTTGGCCTTGTATTGAATCTGTTAAATTGTTCATATAAGGGATGTAGGATTAACATTGATGTCCATGCAAAATAGTTTCCAAATAATGGGTTTAAAGAAATTAAGAGTAGGTCTTGAATGTAATTTCAGACCTTGCGTAATTTATCTAATTTTAACTCTTTAAAATATAAATCTTAAATCTCAAATTATACAAATTTAGTTAAATAATTTTTTAAAGTTATTTAAACAGGAATAATAAGTTCTAAATGTTGACTCTTCTGAAGCCTACTTATCACTAGCGTTATAATGTCTTATCAATCAATCTTCAGCTTCAGTCGTAGTTTCTGAAAAAAAATATTGATTGAAGTTTGAAGTAAACAGTTGGAAAATAAATTCAATGAAGTGCAATAAGCATATAGAAAATGTATATTGTTGATCGCCCAGTAAAAATGATTAAAGATAAAAATAAATTAACTAAATAATAAAAAAGGGTTCGATTCTTGTTACAGATTATTGCTTAGGCGACAACCACAATGAGTCGTCAAAACAATCCAATTCTCCTAGATTGACTAAGTAGCCTAGAACAAGGTAGAACTAGTAATCCAAGAACGGAACGGTTCAAATGTCGCGCGGCCATTCATTCAGCAACTCTCAAAAAATAAAGATCTCCAGTCAAAAATTTCAATAAAAAAATGGTGTTCCAAAGTAAGAATACATCTTTTAATAAAAGAAAGTTACCTTAGAAACTATTTACGTATACTACATTTACAATACATTGATGTATAAACCAAACCAAAATATGAAAAAACAAACTTTAAAAAACTTTTAAGTTAATGTAATGACAAAATATAGAGAAGTAAATAAAACTAAATATCTATTAATACAGTATATTAAAACCAATAATCAAGCTTATATAAAATGAAATTAAAAAAATAAATGATAAAGATTCAAGTCCTTGTCTAACGCTAACGACGATATCTGAATTGCTATGCCTAATGTACTGTAGATGGATTGATTATATAAATAAACTTGCCAATGCCCAACGCGTTACCACAAGGGGTTTAGTACTTTCAAACCTTTAAAAGGTTAACGGTAAATAATATAAAATGGGTTAAAAGAGTAAAACGGTGCTAATTAAAGCAGATAAAACAGGAACCGATTTTAAAAACTCAACTAAGTCTAGAATCCGGACAACTTCATTTAAAATCTTGGTCAGATGCAGCCTGGTCAGCCCAAGTCGCACTATCTCACCAGAGTAGGCTGCACACAGTTAAAATGCGCTGCACAGACCGAAAACAATTTCAAGACTGCCCTATGCCTATGTAGAGCTTCGCTACGCCAGCTCAATCAAAACTGTAAAAAACAAGTAAACTTATTATAATAAGGCAATTTAAGATATTTGTTGATAAACAAACGAAAGCAGTTAAACAAGAAAAAAATGGGATGCTAAAAAAACTTAATCCTAAAAAAACACTAATCCTAAAAAAACACTAATACCAAAGAAAAACTAATACTAAAAACACTAGAAAATAATAAGGATGAAAAGTGTGGAAACTATGAACAGGGATGAATTTCTCAAATGAATAAATTTAATTTAACTTTTGATTATTGCCAAATAAGTTTTATATTTAATGTATAATCCAGGAAACAATTTAGGTTTTAAAATTTGTTTTTGATTATTTACATATTTTGGTATTATGAATAATTTAACCTTTTAAAGCCCGAATTATTATTACCCTACGGTCTACAATACAATGCAGTTTGCATTGAAAATAACCCTACAATAGTCACTTTTGTCCCTACAGGCTTGAAAGGGTTAAACATATTTTTACCAACCTTCTTACAACTCAAGTTTTATAATGCCTATACATTTTGAAATATACATTAGAATTTAGGATCTAAAACTTAAAGGATACAAACATTTAGCTTAACATGCAAATCCTAAAATTATCCAGAAATTTATAAAACATAACTTTAATTTGATCCAATAAATATATAATATTTTGATGAACGTGGTTGCATTTGCAGTTCAATTTAGATTGATCGAGATTGATGCAGATTGATCCAGATTGATCAGCAAACGCAACCAATGCTTTGGTTGAAGTTTAAAAATAAGGATATTAACACGAGTATAGATAAGGATTAGAAATGGACAACCGGTGTTGAAGTCCAGCTTCTACAATTTACTATTAACTTTTTTCTTTTTTTTTACAGCACATTAGCTACAATGACAAAGAGCGCTGTCGCCAACAGCATCTGGTGTTCCCAGACGGTCACCCATCCAAG
>JARUHE010256038.1:0-12999 GCA_031471125.1 Archaeomysis grebnitzkii | reverse complement strand
ATGAAGTTTGTATACTTGTATTTGCACACCTATAATATTGCATACCTATAATAATGAAGTTTGTATACTTGTATTTGAACACCTATAATATTGCATACCTATAACAATGAAGTTTGTATACTTGTATACTTGTATGTGTATATATCGAAAGGTAAATGTAGTTACATTGATTTTGTGTAACTTGTTTATGAGGACATTTAATGTAATTATCAACATATATGTAAGCATCGATCACTCTATCTCAGCCACCCTTTGTATCCCGGCGAAGTATGGTTTTAATGACCCTTTAAATACAAGTTTTATTTTTTTGTTTTAGTTACTTTTATAAGTTTGTTATTTTTATATTCCTTTGTTTATTTGTTGTTTATTCCCTTATTTATTTGTTGTTTATTACTTTGTTATTTTTATATTCCTTTATTTATATTTGTTGTTTATTTCTTTGTTATTTTGTTGTTTGTTACTTTGTTAGTTTTATATTCCTTTATTTATTTGTTGTTTATTCCTTTATATATTTGTTTTTTATTACTTCGTTTTTTTTATGTTCCTTTATTTATTTGTTGTTTATTCCTTTATTATTTCTTTGATATTTTATTTTTGACAACCTTTATTATTTTGTTGTTTTTTTGGTTATTTTTTAATATTATTTTTCAAGGTTGTTAATTCCTAAAATAAATTGGTTTAGTGCTATACATTTTAATTTGTCTTTTGACCTTGTCATGTTGACAAACATTAACACTTTAAACGTTTCTAGTAACACCGGTGATACATAAGTATAATGGCTTACTCCATCTTATGTAACATCGGTGATACATAAGTATAATGGCTTACTCCATCTTATGTAACACCGGTGATACAAAAGTATAATGGCTTACTCCATCTTGTACAACATCAGTGATACAAAACAAGTTAGTTTATGTTTTATACTTATGTATCACCGGTGTTACAAGAAACGGTTAAAGTGTCAAAGTCAACCTTAAAACAACCCTTTTGTAAACCCGTTATAATATACATTGGATTAACCTTAGGTAAATAAAGGGTACAATTTACGTTGTATTGAAAGGGTTATTTTCAATGATGAGTCCAATGTAGTTTAGTTTGTCCGGTTATAAGGGGTTAAAAAGAAGCGTTTTATGTTTGTTAACCGGAATCGACCTTTTCAGAATTTTATTTTTATTTGTTAAAATCATTTTTTTATTTCTTAATAAATTTATTAAAATTATTTTTAAAAAAACTTTAAAATGATTTTAAATGACTTTTAAATGATTTAAAATGACTTTAAAATTGTTTTAAAATGTTTTAAAACGAATTTAAAATGATTTACAATTACTTTAAAATGATTTAAAATTACTTTAGAATGATTTAAAATTACTTTAAAATGATTTAAAATTACTTTAAAATGATTTACAATGACTTTAAAATGATTTAAAACGAATTTTAAATGATTTAAAATGATTTACAATTACTTTAAAATGATTTAAAACGAATTTAAAACGATTTACAATTACTTTAAAATGATTCAAAATGACTTTAAAATGATTTACAATGACTTTAAAATGATTTAAAATTACTTAACATGGCTTTAAAATGATTTACATTGACTTCACAATGATTTAAAATGACTTTAAAATGATTTAAAATGATTTTAAAATGATTTTAAAATGATTTTAAATGGTTTTAAAATTATTTAAAACGAATTCAAAATAATTTTAAATGATTTTAAATTACTTTAAAATGATTTTAAATTACTTTAAAATGATTTACAATGACTTTAAAATGATTTAAAACGAATTTAAAATGATTTACAATGACTTTAAAATGATTTAAAATGACTTTAAAATGATTTACAATGACTTTAAAATTATTTAAAATGACTTTAAAAATATTTAAAATTACTTTAAAAATATTTAAAATTACTTTAAAAATATTTAAAATTACTTTAAAATGATTTTAAATGATTTCAAAATTATTTAAAACGAATTTAAAATGATTTAAAATGATTTACAATGACTTTAAAATGATTTAAAATGGTTTTAAAATGATTTAAAATGAATTTAAAATGATTTAAAACAAATTTAAAATGATTTAAAATAAATTTAATTGTTTTCCCATTTAAAAAGATTATTATATAAATTATATAATTGTTACATTATGTTATATAAAATGTCTAAAACTTTTATAAAATTAATATTTTTTTATGTGAACATTTTGTTATGTACAATTAATATAACATTTATGTTTTGACTTTGTATAACATTGTATAACAATAATGTTTTCTATTTTATATAACATTGTATAACATTAATGTTTTCTATTTTATATAACTTTTATGTTTTTGACTTTCTATAACATTGTATAATATTTATTATTTTTATTCTATATAACATTTATGTCTTTAGCATTATGTAACATTAAATTATATACCATTGAGTGTTACACATATTTATGTATGATAATCGACGATACCCCAATGATAATGTAGTTACTGTGCAGATGTTGGGAAGATAAAAACAGATGATTATGACTTGGTTATCATGCTTGTTTTCTATAAATAGATCAACAATATCACAAGTGAGGTAACCCACATTCAAATAACATAGAGTTTACCTCACTTGTGCTAATGCGATCAAAATATTCAGGCTTCGTAGGGTTAATAGATCGATGAAACTTCTTGATTTTTTTCTGAGATAATTACAGTTTTTAACCGGTCGTAATTATCTTGATTTTTTATTGATTTTTTTTTCGAAATAATTACAGTTCTTAACCGGTCGTAATTATCTCAGGAATTCATTTTTCACTCGGCTGCAAAAATTTATTTACTTAAACTTAATTACAAGTTGTTGAAAAAGGCATAATGAATTTGGGTGTATGTGGCATAGTGGCATAAATGTTATAATATTATATTGAACATATATGATACAATGGCATAAACATTAATGTTATATTGAACACCAACAAACACACGACATTAAGATAAAAAATAAAAATAGATTTAAAACCATAAAAACTTGAAAAACAAAAAAAAACAAAAAAAAACATAAAAAAAACAAACTTGAAACCATAAAAAATAAAAAAAACGTGACCTGCCATAAAGAGAGAAATAAAAATGAAGTCTATGAATAAAGTAAAAAGACGATTGATGCTAAATCATTACTTAAGTTCTGATGATTTAATCAAACCATTAAAGATACGATTGACAGCTCATAAAAGACAATGAGAACAAAAGACATGCAAGTGGCGGTGTAGGGAGTGGGAGAGAGAGAGAAAAATAGAGATAGAGATAGAGAGATGAATGACCGAGAGAGAAGTTTGAGTGAAGTAAAAGTTGATTAAATAAATGGAAAAAAGTGAAGTTCATTCAGTCGGCCATCTTGGCTGCCTCCTACACAGCCAGATTATGCAACATGTGGATGGTGGACAAATATTTATTTTTTTTTATTTTTAATACTTTCGTATTTTAAATATTTTTTTTTTATTACTTTCGTATTTTAAATATTGTATTTTTATTTTTAATACTTTAGTATTTCAATTTTTTTATTTTTAACACTTTCGTATTTTAAATATTTCATTTTTCTATTACTTTCGTATTTAAAATATTTTTAATACTTTCGTATTTCATTTTTTTTATTTTTAACACTTTCGTATTTTAAATATTTTTTTTAATACTTTCGTATTTCAAATATTTTTTTTTCTTTTTTCTAATACTTTTATATTTTAAATATTTTTATTTTTAACACTTTCGTATTTTAAATATTTTTTTTATTTTTGAAACTTTCGTATTTTAAATATTTTTTATTTTTAATACTTTCGTATGTTAAATATCTATTTTTATTTTTAATACTTTCATATTTTAAATATTTTTTTTATTTGTAACACTTTCGTATTTTTATTTTAAGTTTTTATTTCTAAATACTAAATGTGTTTAATTTTAGGGTTTTAGGTTTTTCTTCAATTTATTTTTAATTTTCAAAATAATTTTATTTATTTAAATATTTAACTTTTGTTTTATTAAGTATTCTATTATTTATCTTGTCAATATTATTTCATCCATTCGTTAATTGAAAGTTAGCAAATATAATATATAGCAATTTAAACTTTACATAACTATACAATTAATATTTTACAATTAAATAATTTCATTAATTAATCTATTTTTTTATTTTGCATAGTGGGGAGGGGGACGTATTTTCGTTTATAATTCAAAAACATTTAAAGAAGTAACCCTTCCCATCATAATTTTCTGATGAAAGCAAAATTGCTTGCGTGCAACAATTTTATAATTTAGTTCATTTGCTCGAGTTATTTAACTATTCAACGTAAGGATTACATTATATGGAATTAGCATCGGAAATTAGCCTTATTGTGTCTGGGAAAGTCGCCTTTTCATATAATCCAAAGTTAATGGTTGCTTTTTCATTGACTCCAATTGCCTTTGGGCAGAAGGCGAAGTTAATTCAAATTTGTCAAACATTCTTACTGATACAAATACAAAATATGAAAAAAAACTATAAAGTTAGATAACATTTTTACAATGTTCGTAATGCTGGATATGTTGTTACATGTATTTAGTTAAGTATCTTTAAAAAATTAAGATTCATATGCTAGTTGGAGACTTAACATTGAACATTAAAATGCTCAGAGCAAATCTCACCAATAATAATTAAGATACTCAATCCATTATTTATGACTAAGGATAGTTTTTACATATGATATATCTGTGATATACACATATACAACCATATGTGTTTTGCGTGTGTATGTTTGTGAGTGCATACGTGCGTGTGTATGTGCGTCTGCGTGTGTTGTTTGGATGTGTCTTTGTGAATATTTATACAAAAGAAGGATTAAAGGTTTATAATAGCATATTTCAAATATATTCAAAGATATTTTAAATAATAAAACAAACTCAATACAATGTAAAAACTATACTCTCCAAAATATAATCTTCAAAATGCAGACATAAACCAAACTTTCAAGCGTTTAATTACCCAGCACAAAGACCAAAGCAGTTTCCATAAAGCACAAAAGCACAAAAGCAAGATCAAGGTTGCCTCACATTTAAATGGAATGATTAGCCACCTCGAACGAAGGTTAATTCATGACCCGAGTTTAACCCCAAATCGCAGTTCATTAAAGTCATGTGTAATTAACCACTTAACAAATTCTTAACAACATTAAACACGACTTCCGTCTTGGGCGGAAGTTTTCTCGATCGATCAATGTATTGGTAAAAGATGGTGAGAAAAATAGGTTAGGGTAGGACGGTGAAAGATAAGAAGCTATGAAAAATAGGACTACTCGAAAAGGAAAAACTTGCAAGAGATGATTTTTTCATAAATGAAAATTTGTTCAGATCGATATTTTTTTATGAAAAGAATGAAGATAAGGCTGTCTAAAATGAAATGTTTGGCAAGATAGTTAGAATCAAAAAAATGTTAAGAAATAAGAAAATTGAAAAGATATGTTTATGTCTACGCAATTGGAAGGGCAAGTTTATGGAAAAATAACGAAACATATTACTACATTGATAAATCATTCTCTGGTGAATACTAGCTTATAACTTTGTGAGCATTAATGTGAATAAAATTTTAAACTTCTGCTCTCAGCCGGCCAGGCCTTGCTCTATTGTTCATGTGGTTTAAGGAACAAACCCTGGGCGGCTGAGAGCAGAAGTTTAAAACTTTATTCACATTAATGCAGGCCAAATAAAAAAAACGTTGTATCAGTTTATGAACATAAACGTGAAGTGTTTTTTCCTACTGCTACCTTCAGAGTTCATTCCTCAACCTACTTCAACAATGGAATCTTGTTCAACGTTATAATCCTAAGGAATTAAACTGATGTTTGCATTGAATGTTTTTTTTGAATTATAATTACAATGTGATTGAATTTAATATTTTTAATATTAGTTACAACTGGTGTTAAAAAAATTACAATAATAGCTATACTGATTGTACAAATTATAATAGGTGAAGCAGCTGTCTATATCGATCTATTTATATTGCTTATATTGAAAATCTTATAGAAGATTGTATACCGATGGCAAAGAAACATCTACCTTCATAGAGATAAAAACATATAAAAAGTTTCCATAATTTTTTATTGAAATTTCACTTTTTTTTATAAAACTTAAAACTATAATTTATTTTCAAACCCTGTGTAATATTAGCTGCTAAGGAGATAAAATAATAGTAACACTTAATACTTATGATAATATAGAAAGTGTTCTGTATACCAAAAAATCATCAAATAATGATATAACTATTTTCATTTTTTATATTATACATTTAAATTTATATCCAAATTGATTTCTTAAGAGAGGAAACTTTTTAAGGGAATTTTGTTTATAATTTAACCCTCACAGTTTCTTTAATCCCTTAACGCTTGAATTGCTATTACCCTAAGGTCTACAATACAATTAAATTTGCATTTAAAATAACCCTACAACCGTCATTGTTTTGTTCCTACAGCTATTAAATGGTTAAACATTACGAGCAAAAAATAAAATCTTTACAACTAAATGCCAACAGTTCTGATTCTCTTTCCCTTCACACACATTCTAACAAACTCACATAATTACCAGAGATAAAATTTTGATATGACATTTAAGATTTTATATCCATCTCAATTTCCATTTAATGATTCATACACTGAACAAGATGTTCTAACATCTGCCAAAAACATTTACAAACATTTGTTACAATAAATATTTATAAGTTTATTTATCCAAATTAATTATTTTAAATAATGAAAAGTAAAACAATTTAATAAATTGGCACTATTTTAAGAAAAATACAAACATGTGTTCCCGGTCTTGTACTTGACCTTTCTCCGTACACTTAAACACTCGTTTGCGGTCAGTCACGAAAGTTTATTTGAGTTCCTCTTTTATTGACGTCACGTGATTGACTGATCCAAAATAAAAATAAACTTTGAAAGAAAATATTTTTGATTCCAAAATAAAAATTAACTTTGAAAGAAAATATTTTTGATTCCAAAATAAAAATTAACTTTGAAATAAAATGTTTGTGATTCCAAAATTAAAATAAACTTTAAAATAAATTAACTTTGAAATAGAATTTTTGTGATTCCAAAATAAAAATAAACTTTAAAATAAAATGTTTTTGATTCCAAAATAAAAATTATCTTTGTAAAAAAATTGTTTTTGATTTTAAAACATATAATTTTTATAAAGGAGATAAATTTAGAATCGTATTTTATACATAATATGCTGAGCGTTTAAGCAATCATGGTATGTAATGGTTTTTCTTTTATGATTATCAATATATGAAAAAGAACATACAAATAAAAAATACATATACAGTACGTGTTTGCATGTATGCGTGCGCGCTGTATGCACAGTATTGTGGTGTATGTGTATGCACTGGCAGTGTTTGACTAACTTTTATGTTTAAGATAGTCAAAATTTACATCATCATAATGACTAACCTTTATTAACAGTGCACATATTTTTGCTGATTCAATCAACTTTCTTGTGGTTGAATCAAATTCGTATCAACTTGTAGCAATGTGTTACGAAAAAAAATGAAGAACCATTAACAAAGGTTAGTCAATTTGATTATGTCAGTTTTGACTATCTTAGACATAAAAGTTAGGCAAGTGTTATAGTATGTGCAAATGCTTGTTTCTGTGTGTGTCTGCACTATATGTTGCAGCAATATGAGCTAAAGTTATATTTATATATTTATCTGTTTGATTCAAGTAATGTAACTAAATTGCAAAATGTTCTCAACATTTTATTTATGTCAATTTGTTTTTTCCAGGTTAACTCAATAAATTAACATTAAAAATCAATTTCTGCAAAATATGTTAACTTAGCATAACTCAAAATAAAGCTTTATCATATTAATTTAAAAGCTGATAATTTAAAGAAAAAAATACACACTTCGCTGCTTTGATTTAAAAAATATGTTAAATATATATTTCTTAGCACAATCAGGTTATAAAATTAATTCAGCAAACATATAACTTTAGAGCAATTTAATTTAAAAAATATAATTATTTTATATTTATAATATAATATTGAAAATCAAAATATAAAAATCTTAGAACAATTCAGTTTTACGAGAAAAACTATAAACGAGGAAGATTTAGTAAAATAATTATAACTTTGGAAGATAGCTTCCTGACTTGCATTGAAGTCTCCATAACAATTATCTATATTTTCATGTTATAGTTTTACTTTCATTAACAAAACCAATATAAATAATTTGCATTAATAAACAATAGTTATTAAGTAATTAACTAACAAATTGTAATGAGGTAAGAAAAATTTTAATACGTTGATGAACTGGAAATATTTCAGGAACAATTCAAGTGTTTTTCAAAAAAGTTTTGATACATTTTTTGATAATTCTTTTTCTTATAATTAAGAACATGGAAAATTCTATTAATAAAACATTAAACAAAAATAGCAAAAAAAAATTAATTTATATTGTTTATAAATTTGTGAGATTTTGTTACACTGTTAAAATAATGTCAAATATAATTCAATATAGACAATATAATATATTATTGTTTCTATAATGGAAAAACATAAGATCTTAAAAATAAATAGTAATATAAGATTAAAAAAAGTTTTATCTTAAAAAAAACAATGTTTGGATTTCTTAAATAATTATGTTTCACAAAGACAACTGATCCTTCATCACACACACTATACATCCTACTACAGTGGCACTGTGAACGAAATGAACCGTGCCATATGTCAACTGTATTTGAGTGCCAAATAAAGATTATAAATCTCAAAGATCGGATAATTAATTCCACTTTCAATGATTTTATGATGTATCGAATGGTAATTTTGAAATTCCAATGGAAAATATTGTGCTTCGAGTCACGAAACTATCTGAAAATGGCGAAATATTTTGAAATTAAAAGTGTTTATTTGCGTTTCATAATGAATATTTTTCGTTTAATGTTTGTTTATGGCTAATAAATGATCACATTATGAATAATAATGAAAATTGTTAGTAATAATTATCTTCGACAATAACATAAACGTGGTAATAATATTTGTTACAATCCAAACGCCACAAATACAAAATTAAAGATTTACATAATCAATAATGATAAAAACAACAAAAATAATATCGACCACAAAAGAAATAACAATAATATTAGTAATACAAATAATGTTATATAGCTATTATGAAAATTATAGCAACAATATTTCTAGTTAAACAAACATTACAATAAGGCAATCTATAATGGAAAAAACAATTATAAAATAAAACTATGAGAAATATATAGTTGTTTTTAAACGTTCCTCTATATATTATTAAAAGTGTTTTCTTCTATTTTTGTTTAATTTTATAAATAATAAATATGTTTTACCGTATGCAAAAATAATCAAATTATAGATTTTTTTAATATTCAAGAAAATTGTCTCCCCATTTTTTTTTTATAATTTTTTGTTCTTTGTTTTTGGTTTTCTCTTTTATAAAAAAATATCTTATTAACCCTTTAACATCTAAAGAACAAATTTATCGCATGCAATCTAGTTTTTAACGCTCATTTTGATGTATTATATTCCTTAAGACACCAACTAATCAGGAGTTAAAGGGTTAAGAACAGCAGAAGGTCGGTAATCCAATTATTGATGAGTCTTTATCTTTATAAGATGGATCATTTAAGGAGATTTATTGCCAATATTTTTCTCAATCTATTTCAATTAAATTATGTTTGACCATTTTCCCAATTGGATTTTATCAGATTTTCATAAATTACTTTTTGGCTTTGGAAAATCAGACAAATAAATCTAAAACAAATCAACTTCTGAATAATCTAACCTTTTCGTTCCGGATTGATTGTTGCCTTAATGATTAAAACACATTAAAGTTAGCATTAAAAACAGTGATAATAATGTAGGACTTGTACGTTACTTCTGGCAATAAATAATTAATAAATAATTTTAACCATTAGTGTAGATTAAAAGTCCTAACAACTTTCATGTTACGATAAATCTGAAAAAATACTGATCATTCATCGGTGTAGTTAAGAAACATTGCATTTGGTTGTTAGCTTGATAAGGAAAGCCAAACTTTTGTCTGTGTGCTTTTCACCCAAGTCAACACAACGCCCCATCACAATCCACGGTGATGCTGCCGTATAAAATTATTTTTATTTAGCCAAACATACTTTTAAATTTGTACTTTTGCAAATTTTATTTAGTAAGGATTATAATAATGGTAATTGGTTGTTTCATTGTTATTCTAATATTATTTAAAATAAATATACATTATGTAAATTCAATCTCTATAATAGTGTAAGGAAACAAAAAAATAACCGTTATAGCTTTAAGGATTAAGAAAATTGTGAAGTGTCTATATAAAGACCCAAAACTTACAAGTATTTACCTATTAAGCTAAGACCTGTACATGATAGACAAACATTGTAGTAATTAAACATATACAATCAGACAAATGTAAACATTGGAAGAATGTTGCAAATGTTTACATTACTAATGATCTTTGAAATAATCAAATACAAGCGTTATGCTATAAGCATTGAATGCGTTGATCACTATTATGTAGATATTTAAACATTTGTTAAAATGAAATGAAATGAAGTTATGAAAAACTTAAGTAATTTCATAACTTAGTTATGTTATACATGCATTATGAAAAGTTTTAATCTTTTTCCTTAAGAGGTTTTCAAGTGGTACGGAAAGTAAATTATGTGAAAATATTAGATAGAACTCTTGTAATTGGCAAAAGTTTAATTTTTATTATGGTATAATATAACTTGCCAAATAAATAAAAAAGTCAAAGCTGCGTATATTAATTCTTGCAACAGTTTACATGTGAGTATTTTGTACATAAACACCATGCAAACTATATCAATTGTTCTACCTGAATTTTTATTGTTTTGAATTTGATTTATATATAGTAATTACTTATAGTTGATTTATATATAATACTTGTTTACGGTTGTTTTATTAACTAAATCTATACTAACAACGATCAGAATAGAAATGCTATAGTTATCCAGACATATAACACTAATTTTCTATGATTCAAATAGGTCTTCTGAAATACGAATCTTCTATGAGTTATGAAACAGTCAATACTTCATAACTCATGAGTTCTACTGTCATTAAATTCATATAACAAATAATCATCAACTCATATTTATGTTGTTTTTACATATATATTGTATACTATAACATATATTAAATAGTTTAGTATCTATTTTAATATGTAGTGTACTATATAATGTTGTATAATGTAGTATACTTTATATACTGTATTTCCTTATACAGTATATACTATAGTAAATATTGTATAATGTAGTATACATTATAATTACACATTAGTGCATATTTTACACTGTAGTGTATATTACATATTGTGAGAATATATAGTTTATGAAAAAAAGAACAAAAAATTCCATACAATTGCACGGAAGTAAAAATAAATAACTATAAAAGTAAAAGTGAGAATGAAGGAATAAAATAGTTTTCCAGGAACCCGAAAGCATTAATTAAAATAGTTTACATTTCGTAGAATGTCTAGACCTTCAAGTTGTTCAGTTTTTTCTAAGTTACATTTGTCATTCCAGTTAAAAACAATTTAAAAGAGGAAACTATTTTTCAAAAATGAATATTTGTACTATAGCTCAAAAAATAGAAGTACTATTCAACTAAATAAATGTTCGAATGCAGTTTTAAAATAATTTACATTATTATAAGATGTTAAAAGGAAAATAAAGAAACTACGCATATGTTCTTTTTTGCCATTTATAAAGCTAAATGAATAAATACATAGCTTAAACCTAAAGATTTCAAATATTGTTCTAGTTAATATAATAATAATAATCTATTTATTTCTGACAAAATGTCAGGTATTACATTACATTTACTTCTATTTACAACATTTTACAAAAATAATAGATTATAGTGTTTATATTTTACATTTTATGTGTTTTGATGCGTCAGTAAAACTCATAAACGTAGACTAATAAAACGTAGAAAGTTCTTAAAATGTAGAATCACGAAATGAATAAATCCTAAAAGGTCTACATCATTTTTATGTATACAAAGAAAACGTGACACAAAGACATGGGTAACGGTGCTAATTCGGTATGCCTGAAACGGAGAATCTTCCTATAACGTAGAAACATTTCGGCCTACGTTTCAGGAGTTTCATTGTAGATAAAATGTATATCATGACGTTATAAACCTATGTATTAGAGCTAATTTATCATATGTGAATGTTATTGCCATATATACATAGTTTGTATATTTAATTTAATTGGCAATAGCACAAGTGAGGTAAACTACGCTCATATACCATATAACTAACCTTACTTGTTCTGTTGTCGGTCCATATAATTGTGATACAATTATACGTAATCTTATAGTCATGTTGAACTCGTATGCAATTTCATACTTTAAAATCTGTAGGATGTATGGATCAATAATAGCACAAATGAGGTAAGATCTATGTTATTTGAACGTGGGTTACCTCACTTGTGCTATTTTCGATCCATATATTATACTTGTTGGATCAATGTGTTATATTGTTTTTTTCTATCAATTTTAATAGACTATTTTACATATGAAGTTAGGCGCGTACATATATTCACGCGCGGGAAGAAGCTCAGTCGGACGGTATGCAGAAGTGTTTTTTTACAAATAGGCCTATTTTCATAGGTTATGTAACATTTTGTTTTAGACTTCGAACATTAAAAACAAATGATATAGCTTTCTACGTAATTTATATACTTTATATTATTATTTCAAATATATATTCATGATATAAAGCAAAATATAGGTTATTTTTCTTCATTTCTATAATTTTGCGGTATCTTCACTCTTAAACAAATTGTTTTGCTTATAATTCCATACATAATGTTATGATCTTAAGTAATAATCTTTTTTTTTTTTCATAGACCACTCCTAGTGTAAACTTATGGGTCTGTGGTGAAAAACTAAACAAGATACTATCAATTTATTCAGATCACCTCCAAGAGCGAACC
>JARUHE010255927.1:0-12999 GCA_031471125.1 Archaeomysis grebnitzkii | reverse complement strand
CCTATCTCTGCGAGACTGGCTTCTCAACAATGAGTGTCATTAAGACAAAATACAGGAATTGTTTGGATATTCATTCTTCAATGCGAGTGGCACTCTCCTCAATTCAGCCACGATTGAATAAGCTGACAAATAAAAAGCAGGCTCACCCTTCACATTAGTAAAGGCTAAGGTTTTGACATGTCTATTATTCATAGTGTTAATAGAATCATCATTTTCATATTTTAGTATAAACGATTTTCAACATTGTCTTCAATTTGTGTCAGAAAGTTTTGCTAATTTGATTTGTTAATATTTTTCAATTCATATTATAATATTGCATTACCAGTTTACAAAATCAATAAATAAAAAAGAATATGTCGACTTGTTTTTATTATGCATTCATTATGTTTCCAGTATAAATGAATACTACTACGAATGTTCAAATAATATTTTCTCGGATCGTAAACAATTGATTACATGGCACAAATAAGCTACAGATCCCTGGCACAATGGGAAGACTTGCATCGCCAATGATTAGTGGTCTTGGAATGAATAAGACAGCATGCCCTTATGATTGAAAGGCCCGTTTATTTTTTGTATTCAATCTAGTGTGAATACTTTTGCTCGTGTTTACTTGATAGTTTATAGAAACATCTTTTATACTGTAGTTTAATTATTTGTTCAAGAAGTCAAGGACTAGGAGTTTATTTGTACGAGTAGTCTTACAATCGACAGCCAAAAAAAATTGTAGCTTCCTTGTAACTTATGTACCACAGAACCTTTAAAGCGGCAGCCAATATTATAATTGGTTTCACTGGGTAGACCATACACGTTACAAATTGTTTTTTGAAATACCTGCAGGTTCAATATTAAAGGTTTTTGTCACCGCAATTTATAAATGTTTGCAAGCGTTGGTATTCTCGCTTTTAATTGGCTTTAGCTTCAGAAAAATAAAACTTATTCAAATTATGGAACGATCATTGTGTATGCATTTCAGATTACCAAACAATTTTAAACCAATGTTTTATTTTCTTCATATACGAGGCCCCAGAAAAGTCACCGGTCCCGAGAATAAACTAGTAATCCACAAAACGGAAGGTTCTAATGTCTCGCGACGATTCATTCAGCGACTTCAAAAAACAATTTTCTCTAAAAATGTCAAATCAAAAATGATTTTACAAAGCGAGAAAACATCATTTTAGAAAAAAATCACCTCAGGGATATTTATGTGTACTTCATTGCCAATCTATTGATGCATAAATAAAACAAATTTCAAGCTAATTTTATGAAAAGTGACCAATTCAATAAAATACCTAATGATATATTAAAACCAATAACCAAGCCTATATGAAAAGAAATAATAGTATGGATGGTATATAAGCATTCTAGTCATTGTCTAACGCCGCCGACATCAGAATTGCTACGCCTATATAGATTCGCTACACACGCTCGACAATAAAACTATTGCTCAATCTTGTAGATTTTACAATTTCATTTTTTCTGTATAAGTTATTATTTTTGGTTGTAAATTCGATACTGTGCAAATAAGTGGTTTAGTTCCAGTTGAAATATACAACAAAAAAATAAAAATTTATAACTTCAAACATTCTTTCCTCTTTTTTTGAAAAATGTCCAATACTTGTGTCACCCATGGTACCTCTGTATCAAATTGGATTTATTTGCAAGCAATCAGATTTTTTTTTATATTACTAAAGAGGTCAATAAATCAATGTTACATTTTGAAAACATAATTCCGGCAGATCATACAAACACGAGCTTGTGTAAAAACTTATAAGCTTTATTTATGTAAACTAAAGTTTTTACACAAATTTGTATGCACCCATG
Organism: Archaeomysis grebnitzkii; assembly: GCA_031471125.1. NCBI lineage: Eukaryota > Metazoa > Arthropoda > Malacostraca > Mysida > Mysidae > Archaeomysis > Archaeomysis grebnitzkii. The sequence goes on along the minus strand of JARUHE010255927.1, from coordinate 11,175 downwards.
AATGAGACCAATGTCAAACTGTATGTACCAACACATTAGGCAATTTTGTCATCTTTAACCAAAAAATATTCCTAAACAAGTGCATTTCTGTAAACTGAAAAAATGAATGTCCCCTTTGAAAAAAAATAATTTTTGCCAATTTCATAAATAGGTCGTACTTTCTTGCTTTCATAATATAGGATATTAAGTTGATTACGTTCACTCAGCAGGAAAATGTCCATAGCATGAAAGCAGCAGGGTATGCCATTTCTTGGCACACTGCAGTTTTTCATCTGGCATTTATAAATTTTTTTCATCGAAATGTTCACTACTAAACTTTTTGCAATACACGAGCCCCTTTTTTAAATTTTGATCATACTGAATTCGAAATGCTTTATATGGTTTCCCTAAATTGTTTTTCCCATTACACGAAAAAGCACTACAACTCAAACTACCAAATGAAAGATAAAAAAATACAAATAAATGTTACATTTATTATTGGGGTTTTCTGCTGCTTGCTCTGCCATATCCACCCCTCTGAAAAACAAATAAAAAAACATTAATACATAAATGAACAGATATACAACCAACAATATAGCCTGTTGGTATTCATGATAGTATGAACCAAGAATTATAATGCATAAAAATGGGTATTTTATGCCTACATACATATTTAAAATAGTTATTAATTTGCATCTCATTGTATAACATTGACAACACTTACGAATTCGGGAGTTGATGAGCCAGCTCCAGCATCGCCGACCTTGTCTGCACCACCTGGAGCCCGTCTGTAAGAATCTCTGCCACTCTCATGTGATGGAGCAGATCTGGATTGCATGGGCCTTTGACGGTTCTCGGGCCTGTTAGGCTTTTTCAAAGTGGCTGGTACAATCTGGAAAAATGACATTATTAATTACATTTGGATCTCTTTTTATAGAAAAATGCATTCGTTTTAAAACTTATCAACTAAAGCAGAAAATAACAAAAATATTGCTCTGAAAGTTCTAAAATACATTAAGATTGTCAATTAAAAGTAGTTCATGGTTGACTATCAAACTTTTAATAATAAAATTTATGGCACTGTGGGATATAAGTATAAATATATATATAATTTCATGGTCAAAAGTTTCACCACCTGCTATAAAATCAAGTGCGCAAGCCATGAAAACTTTATTATTTTAACAAATTAAATACATATAATTAACATTTTAGAATGAGAATGAAAGTGTAGACTAGTTCCAAAACATTAAAACCTACTGCAAAAAGCATCTTCCAATTAGATGCAAGTTATGACAAAAAAACATTTGATTAGATATCAAAATGATGAAAATAAAACCTTTTCTTGAGCAACAGTACCACAATAGATATTTCACTTCATATTATATAATATTTGGGACTTTTAATTAGCAGGTTCAATCGAACTGCCTTGCTTCACACATTAACCTTAATATTACTACTCCCATCAAGTGACATGTTCCCTAAGGATATGCAGCCAAGATATGGCAAAAGCTTAGCATAAAAGATTATAAGGGAATACAGCCACATTCAAATCCCAAGAAAGCCTTAGAGCAGACTCTAATGAACGACAATGAGATTTGCTTATGCAACATTAATCTCCAGGCAGTGTTCATATCCACAGCCTACCATGATAGGTTGAGAGAACTGAAGCTCTACTCCCCTTGTATTGCTGAAGACTGAGAAAGACCAAGTAGAATTTGAGGCTATGTTTAGTGAAACCAATGAAGGAGCGAGTACCGAGGGTTTGGAATAGGGTTTTGGCCACTTTCTCAAAGAACTATAAATTATTGCAATTCACTTGCTGAAAATATAGTACAGGCAAGAAGTGTAGAAATGTTTTTAAAAAATTGGACAATATATGGAATGGGACGGGATGTATGTATGTACATGACTTGGGAAACCTAATAACTAACAAACTAAGATGTAAATGTAAGAAATTAAAGTTTAGAGCAGTGTCATGTTAATACGAGTAAATAATATTTACCATTTGTATTTATGACAAAATTTATCATAGTTCATTTATATTGTATGAAAATAATAAAAATATTTCAAGAAAACTAAAACATTTGCAACCCACTGAAGGGTCGGGACCATAGACGTATTATAACTAGACTGCAAGTGACCGAGCAAAAACGTGCCGTTTTTTCTGGGTCTCAAATTTAGAAAATACGAAAACATGTTATTGATATCGCTCGAAAAAATTATTTATGAATAGATCAATTGGAATGGAATTGTGTACAAATTTTGAGACGTATAATACTCTACTTTTCAAGATAAAAATTATTGAAAATTTGTGGGTCTCAAATTTTTGGCAGGTTTTTGAAACATTGATTGAATGGACGATGAGCAGTCTATAAGTCTATGGTCGGGACAGTTTGAAAACCATGGTCTATAGGCACAGCAACAAATACTTAAGATACAAACCCAGTCTGGAAAAAACATGACTTTTTGGCTTTTTTGACCATATTCATATTACATTTGTCAATCCAATCAGGATCAACAGAATAAAAAATTAAAGCCAACATGGTTAACTACCATTGAGCATTTTTCAAACATCAAAAATTTACCCTCTCTCTACCAAGTACTTCAATTATGTAAAATTACTCACTTCTGCTGGCAAGTGCAAATAATCACGGAGATATTGGATACCTTCATTGGTTAATCTCCAATAATAATGTCTCCAGGCAAAATTCTGTTCAACATATCCCCTGCTCTTCAAGCTCTACAAAAAAAGGTAAGATTTAAAATAAATAATTACATTATATTATTATATTATATTATATTATTATATTACATTATATCATTATATTACATTATATCATTATATTACATTATATCATTATATTACATTATATTATTATATTACATTATATTATTATTATACTATATATTGTTATAAAGTTATTTCAAAAGTTAGTTTGTTACCTGGAGTGCCTTGATCACATGTAAATTTGGGATGGTGTTCAAATCTGCATCTGGATGTTTTGGGTTGAATAGATCTCTCTCAGCAACCATAACACCCTCTGAAAATGTATTCAATTTTTAGACTTATTTCAATGAATTACTTGTTAACATTTGCTTTAATTAATAATCAGTTAAATGACATTGAAAAACGTGAAGTTCTTGAAATTTCAAAGTTTCCTCTCTAATAAATATAATTTTATATTTAGCCTAAATTAAAGATATATTCTTTAGGAATGATATACCTTAAAAAAATCTAAAACTTGAATTTATTGAAATAACTATTTTTATGGTGCTCATAAACTTGTATATTTTTGGAAAGTATAACAAACATTTTTTTATTTTAAAGCAATGATAATTCAACATAAACGAAACATAAATGAATAAGGAATGATATATTGAATAACAAAAATTTGGATATAATGGGGCATCCATCAATCAGAGGTAACAAATGGTTTCAGTAAAGACAAAAACCTAGATTACAGATTAACTGAACTTTAAACAAAGTTATTATTCAGTTCATTATCTATAAACTGGTCAATAAAAATAACTGAACACGAGAAGCCGACGACGGACTGACCCACGCATGTCAATTGTAATAAGGTATCCATAGGATGGATACCCCAACTAGTACATAACCAAGGTTACCAAAATGTAGTTATTTTTAGAAGATGTAAATATATTTTTGAATTGGTTTTTAATCAAAATTGTTTAGATTTTTTGGGGGTTCTATTTCCACATGTAAGCTGGCAACACTTTATGCATTGTATATGTGAAGTACGCTGATGAAGAGAACAAAATAACGCAACTTTTAATTCATCCACGCTATAAATTGATTAAAAAAATAATGCAGTTGATTACTTGTCGAATAAATGTAAGTAATGTGCCAAATGAATTTTTTTTTTTAATTCAGAGAGTCCAAGAAATTTAGATAATTAGCATAGAGGGTGAATGAAATAAGTTTAATTATTAATGTAAAATCAGTGTTCAATACATTATTAATTGTTTAATACACTTATTGGACAGTAGATTTTCATGAAATATTACTTTCAAGTAAATATATGAACTCAACTAAAGAAAAATAAGCTACCTTAAATATATTTTACACAAAATTGAATCCTTTAGCATTCCATTTTGAAAAAATAATTCAGTGAGTTCTTGGATTGATTGATCTTATTTGGCACATTGTGATGAACAATATTTTTAGTACTAGATTTTTAATTTAATGCTAATTTAAGGTACTTGGCTGTTTTTGTTATTTTGAATGTACTTACATAGATGTTTTCGTTATTTTGAAGGTATCTACACAGTTTTTGGTTATCTGAAATGTTTTTGTTATTTTGAAGGTATATACACAGTTTGTTATCTGGCATAAATGTTTTCGTTATTTTGAAGGTATTTACAGTTTTTGTTATATAACATACATATCTGTTATTTTGAAGGTATTTAGTTTATTTTAATTTAATTTACTCTCCTCAAGTTTAATGTTTTTTCATATGTACAACGGTTGTGACGTCACACCTGGCCATAATTTAATTGAATTTTAGCATTATTGTGACCCATCAAACAAAACCTAACCTGACTTTGCTCTTAAATGGTTTTCGGTGGCTGAAACACCATTTGAAGAGTTAGGTTAGGTTTTGTTTGGTGGATCATGATAATGCTAAAATTTGCTTAATTACTAGTTTATGTAACTAAGTAAAAATATGACTTCAGCCGGGCGTGATGTCACAACCGTTGAACACATGAAAGAACATTAACCATGAAGAGAGTAAGTGAAATTAAAATGGACCAAGTACCTTCAAAATAACAGAAATACATGTTGGATAACAAAAACGGTGTAAATACCTTAAAAATGACAAAAACATCTATGCAAGTACATTAAAATAACAAAAAACAGCCTAAGTACCTTAATTTAGCATCAAATTAAAAATCTAGTACTAAAAATATTGTTTACCATACATATTTAGAAATATCTTTTGATCATTAGGGAAATTTCAGACAATGCACGAAGTAAATACTGCACTTTAGTTTAACTCTACGTGCAATATTGTTAGGGTACGCAAGTAGAAGAACACTAAAATATTTTCCATTTTAAAGACGACATTCTTTTTTAATCGATTTTGATCGTTTTTATGGCAGGAAAGACCACTTTGTGCTAATATTTTGGGTTAAAGAGGACAAAATAAAATATTGAAGAACAAAAAAAAACTTTTCAGCACCACGTCTAGAAGTAAATATGTATAGCTTAGTATCAATTTTGTAGCAACAAGAATGGTAAAGGTAAGGGAGATTCCAAAAATTGCACACAAAAAAATTATTACCAAATTGTTTGTTTTTAAATCCTTGACAAAAATGTTGAATAACCTTAGTGCGGAAATTTATGGTTCATCTAGAAAATTGAAAAACTAAACTTATTTTGCGCCATCACTATTGCGCTAGTTTTATGATTCGATATTAGACTATGTTAGGCTTATATCTTTCGAGTTATTGCATTTAGATATATTTCAATATTTTTTATAACTTTCGCACCAATTGTATCCCACCACCTCTGGTTGGTAAGCTCACATCACATTATAGGGTGATGAAAAATATTTTTCATTTTAAAGAGGACGTTCATTTTTAAGCTTTCATTGCAGAAAAAGGCTACTTTGGGTTAATTTTTTGATTGAAAGAGAAAAAATAAAACCCTGGCTTTTAGCACCATGCTTCACAACAGACTACATCGTTTGGTTCGTCTTTGCACTAATTGTTATGTTTAGCCATTTCATTATATTTTTCGAATTATCAAATTTACATATAAATATTTTAATGATAGGTTAAGTTAGTTTAGTTCAGTTTTAGTAAGATAAGAGGTGTTCAAAACGTTCCATGGCATGCTGAAATATCAAACTTCAAACTCCTTTTAGGGACTTGAAACTTTATTTCTGACGGATTTAACTTTCATATTCGTTGAAAGCACAAAATATTTAGAAAAAACTTATTTCCTACATGGAAATATGATTTTGGAATCTCCCATACCTTAACAAAAGAATAACTACATTTTTTTGAGAAATAATTTTCTCTTGGTTTTTAAAAATTTGGGTTGCTGGCAGACCGAAACTTTAATGGTGCTGCTGAGAACAGTGCAGCTTTTGTTTATTTTTGTGAAGAAATACTGCAATCACAAACTAAGAAGAGAAAGCTTTAACATTTTGCCTCAAACAGAACTAGTATTTTTTCAGAGGTTTGAAATCACTTTGAATTAGAGAAGAAAGCCTCAAAAGTTTCACCTCAAAGCTCAAATAGTACTTTTCTTAGTATTACCACAGATCTGTGGTATTACAGTATTAGAATCAGTAATGTTTGCTGTCCATGTTGGATACATGTGCGAGTCCTATTTGTAAGTTATTCATAATGTTAATTACCTTCAAATAACCGTGAATTCTCATTTCAAATCATTATGCAAAATTAGGTTTCAGCTTAAATGACACAATTGTCTTAGAAAAAAAACATAAAATAAGTTGGTTATTTGCATAGGAAAAGTGAAACTGGAAAAGAGGAGTACATTATTTTCATTCATAACTAGCCATAGATGACCTGCAATCTTGCGTGGCTATAATTCAATAAATATTTATTTTATGCAAAAGATTATTCCTGGTAACATTGATTAGATGGTCATTATAAACAACTTTAAACTTTAACTCAAATTTTTTCAGAGTCCAAAAACTCTGTTTTTGACTAAAACTTTTTAAAGTGGGGTTTTCAGAAAAAAAAAACACTCCTGGCAATTTTGATTGGATGGTCATAATGAACAACTTTTCTTCAATAAAAGTTTTTCTAACTCTTCAAACCAAAAACTAAACTTTTGCTCAAAATTTTTCAGTTAAAGGGTTTTTTGGTTATAACTCCGTAAATGTTGGTTTTTGAAAAAAAATGATTATAACAATATTGACTGGAAAGTTAAGACAAACAACTTTTGTTAATGGAAGTTCTCTGTAACTCTTAAAATAAAGTTATTTAACACCAATTTATTTTCATGTACAGACGATGACGGAAAAATAAAACCTATATATAGCCTTTTCCTAACGGAATGCTCGATAAAAATTAGGGTATCATCATTTACTCATGCCAATTTGTGTGTTAATGTTTTTTAGAGCAACAGAATTATGTAAAAGAGCATTAAGAAGATAATTACAGGCTTAAAATAATTGATGGGCATAAAAAATATGAGCAATTCTTGAAAATATTTACCATGAATCTAAAATGGCTGACAAACTACACTGCTGCAGTTACGAAAAATTCTTGAAAATATCAATTTTAAGAAATACCAATATTTATATGAAATATTTATCAATGAAATTGAAATAATCAATTAAAAATCAAATTTTAATAAGCAAATGAAGCAGCTGTAACTTATTATGTACTTTTAGGAATATGTAAATTGCAACCCCTTACGAGTTATTACCTTTCCTCAACATTAAAATCACACAGACATGGTATAACAGTTGTAAGGTATATTGGTTTCTCTTGGGCTACACCATTACAGGTAAAATATAACTAGCCTCAAAAATTTTGTGTTAAATTAAAAAGTAATTTACTAGGCCTATAGATTCGACCTTTTCTTTCCTTAAATGAATTGCACATATGAAAATGTGAATAATGAAAAAGCTTAAATATTTTTAAACATTTCTTTTGCGAAATGAGGTGTTTTTAAAAAAATTATTGAAAAACAATTTACTATGCCTATTTCATATTTAACATTTATTTTCATAAATAAAACAAACAGGTGAATTTGTGAATATTAAAAAATCTCAAATGTTTTTATTGAAAAGTACTTTACTTTTTAACATTTTTCATGACAAAAAGTGCAACCTTGAATTTTGAAAATTTAAAGTTATGACCTGGTTGCTGGTGCATGGCAGTGAAATACCATTTTTCCCATGGCAAAATTTTACTTTAGATCCCTAAAAAAAAGAATCAAATATGAAAAACATTAATATTTCACTTATTTTGTGAAATAGTACCATAACTTACCTGACATAAATCAGAAACAAAGGTTAACATTGAAGAAGTAAAAACTTCCATAAATTGGTAATCACATTAAGGATAATTCTGTAATAGAAAAAAAGCTGTATAAATAGAAACTCATGACACTCGAGTAGCTATAAATATTTTGTCGTTAAATTATATGGCAACCGAATTTTTTTTCACCCTACAATTAAATATCTTCTCATTACGCTTAACCTCTCGCCATTTTGTATGTAATTTCATACATTTAACCATGTTTTCTTCTAATTTTGGGACGTCATACTTTACCTAAGTGACATCATAATTTCAAATAGGACTTAAGCTAAAAAAACAGTAATCAAGTAAACTTCAGTACTACCATGACCCATCCAAACAAAACCTAAATTGACTTTGCTCCTTAAATGGTGTTGGTTGGCCACAAAAAGACATTTAAGGAGCAAAGACAGGTTAGGTTTTGTTTGGTGTGTCACGATAATGCTCAATGGTTTATTTAGACTAAGTTCTATTTGAAAATATGGCATCACTTAGGTAAGGTATAACGTCACAAAATTAGAAGCAAACACGGTTAAATGTATGAAATATGAAATAACATGAAAAATGGCAAGAGAATAGGTGAAATGAGAATAAAACACGATTGAACGTAAGATTACATACAAATTAAGAGAGAACGAGCCAAATGTGAAGAATACACTTAAATTTAATTGTAGGGTGAAAAAAATTCCGTTGCCATATAATTTAACGACAAAATGTTTATAGGTACTCGAGTGTCATGAGTTTCTATTTATATAGCTTTTTCCCAATTACAGAACTATCCTTAAAGATTACCAATAAATTAGTAGTACTTTCTTGTTAAAGTGGCTAGATTTGATGGCTATGCTTTACTTTAGATCCATTAATCAAATCTAGCAACTTTAACAAGTACTATCAATTTAGGGAGTTTTTAGTTCTTCAATTTTAAGTTCTAATCAGTGTGTAATTACACTTAAATTGTGTGAAACCTGACACATTTACAGTTTCCAATTATTTAATAAAATACCTTAAAAACACTTAATCACAACCTATGCTATTTAAAAACTTGATATATAAATTATAATAAACAGAAGAAACGGATCACCTTCACTATTTCACTAAAGAGCAAGAGCAATTCTTCTTCTGCTCATAACAGCATGTTCACTAAATAAAAATAAACAGATCTGAGCATTAATTTAACTCTTGTGATATGCAAACATCAAGAAGAAAATTTTGAAAGTTCTCACCAATACGATTTACGCCACCTGTCGGCTGTTGATGCAACCAATTATCACTTCATTACAAATGGTGGTTGCATAAATTTGCCCAGTGTTTTATTTGATTTATAATTTTTAAATGTCAAACGAGTTTGTCAGTTTAAAACGTTTCATATTCAAGGACTGTGTTTTATGTATATATTTTTGTTTGATTTATTGTGTTGTTTTAACGATTTAAATAAGAAATTCAATGATAACGAAAATTTTGTCTGCGACCTTCAGTATTAAGGTTTGTGGCATAAATTAAAATTATGGAACATTTAAATCTATTTTAATTAAAATTTAAGGATAAATCGGGCAATTAAAATAATTAATAGTCAACTTTGATCTATTTACTATTGAAATATGAAAACAATGTTTATATTTGACATAATTGTCATTCAACGAATGAATTGGAAATCAGGTTCAAACCAACCTTGGTAGCCTAAAACCCTCAAAAGGACCATTTTACACGTGCCTGCTTATCGATGAGGTCGTTTTAATGCTGCTCGCTGACAAGTTATAAAGTTGAAGTATGTAATTACGAATTTATTATTAGTTTGTAGTTTTCATGCTTGGCTTGTCATAGGAGATAGGTACTAATTTATGAATACATTGGCTTAAAACAGGGTGATGAAAAACATTTTTTTATTTTAAAGAAGACATTCGTTTTTAAGCTTTTATTGCAGAAAAAGACCACTTCGGGCTAGTTTTTTGGTTGAAAGAGGACAAAAAAACCCCCTGGTTTTCATCACCCTGGTTTAAAACCTCAAAATTAAACAAAATGAAGAAAACCCTGATTTTTTCAAGTTTTAAAAAACCAGACGCATTTTTTCGTTTTACACACTGATTGGGTTATGTCGGCATTTGTTTTATCCCTGGTTTTGGATTTTGGCAACATTTAAGGAAAAAGGTAAGGTAAGGTATTTTATGTAAATTCTTTAGCCAAAGTCAATTTTTTGACTAAAAAAAGGAATTTTGGCCAAATAGCTATTTGAGGAGCAGAGTCAGGTTAGGTTAGGTTCTTACAATGTTCCTTTTTGGTCAAAATTCAGTTTAACAACCACTTTTACTTTGGAATTTACTTTATGAATTACTTAATAAATAGTTTTAAATTGAAATACGAGGTGAATGTGAACCAACGGTGATCATTATCAACAAAATTTAGTAAAATATACTAAATTAGTAATGATAGTTTATGCACGAATCGTACGTTCGCCAGTGCAACCTGCTCAAAAATAATAGGATTTACCTCCTCTAAAAATTTCATCTAGTACTTTTGGAGAAGTTTGAACATAGCTAATACCATTTTATTAGCAAAGTTAGGTTAGGCAAGGTTAGGTGTGGTCACGGTAATGATAAATTCACCTCGTATTTCAATTTAAAACTATTTATAAAGTAAATTTCAAAATAAAAGTGGTTGCTAAACTGAATTTTCACCTCCTTTTTTAGCCAGAAATGCATAATTCAAATTGTGTAGGGTAATTTTTAGTTGACATTTTTTTAAATCCAAGACCAGGGGTGAAACTTAATAAATGTCGTACTTCTTTTTAGGGATATACAGTAAAGTTTTGTCAATTTGATTAAGGGATCTATAGTAAAATTTAGCCAAAATTATTTTTTTATTTCAAGAGACCAGTTTCGTTAGTTTATAAATTTGAATTGGAGAAAAGGACTACTTTGGAAGTTCAAAAAACACTTGCTTTCAACACCATGCCTTCTAGACACCAGTGTGTAAAAAAAGACTGCCAAAAATAGATAAATTTTAACAATTTCCGTTTCCCCATGGAATTCCAATTTTCCAAAACCCACATTAAATAAAGGTAACTTTTGAAAGTATTCAGACTATGAATCTGGGAAAGATAACACTAAAAAATAATAAATACAACATACCTAAGTCGCTCAGCACAGCAGCACTTCAAAACAGAACCAAACACAAAGG
>JARUHE010255817.1:0-13000 GCA_031471125.1 Archaeomysis grebnitzkii | reverse complement strand
CACCTTGTCAATGTGCCATGGAGGATGGGTACTCACTTCAAGAGGCATTATTATGGCTCGAGGATTGAGCTCCGTTTTGAGATTTCTGCATATGTATCCCAGGGGCTTTTTGCGAGAATCATGTAGGTATTCGTCTTGGTCTGGACCTCGCACCCTCACCCCAAATTCCACCAGACTGTCCGGCCACTCAACCAGAGGAAGATGCATTGACATACAATGATTGCTACCTAATGGATCGACTCGGCACACTGGGCATTATTATCCGATGACCTCCTATACCATGGAACCATAATTTAAAGGCCATGGGCCAAAAAGTCAACAAACAGCAATACAATACCTGCACATACATTTTGCTAGAACTCCTTCATAGAGGTTTCTCATTTCGTGGTTGATGCATTCCCGAAAATCTTGTTGATTTTAGAGATGTGGTATTTTGCTGTTGGCTAGTTTAGAAGGTAGGGTCATGGTTCCTGGTGTCAACTGGTGATGTGGTCAAAACAATGGGTAGGGGATATGGAAAAATTGACCTACATTGAGACAACCAATTTATTTATTTTTCTGTTTAAATTGATTGGACCCCATAAGCAGTCTCCACAGAAATTTCCCCATTAATAAGTATCGTTAGGTCCCTAAGCAGGTAGGTAACCTGGGTAATGATTTGGGTGAATGAAGCTAACAGATCTTAAGAGAAAATGACACTTCAAAACCCCATGGAACAAAACAAAAGGTGTGGGTTTTGGCATTTAAGCTTTTGATTTATAAATGATAACAGTTTCAGTATTTCTAAACGTGAATATTTGCACTTTTTATATTTTTAAAAAACACTCCGTACTGTCTACAATAGTTTTAAAAAATAAAAAAGCTGGGTTCTAAATGATAAGAACATATAAAAATATATAAAAATGCAAATATTTACGTTCACGTTCAGAGAACAGCCCCTGCAGTTGAACTTTTCGTCATCCTGGCAGGACAAGGCAGATTTGCAGACCTATGTTGTAGGCTGTAGTCAGTTTCTTTAGATGTGTCTGTGCAGCCAAACCATAGACCTGGCAACCATAGTCAATTTTAGACCGGCACAGACATCTGAGAAGACGCAATAGTGAAACACCATCTGAACCCCAAGAGAAAGAAGAGAGGCATTTCAGAAGGTTGAAATCCTTCTTTATGCGAAGGACAACATCTTCAATGTGATCGTTGAAACGGACTGCATTTGTCTTCGATGAAAAGAATTTGAACCCATGTTTGGAAGCCCATAGAAGGGCGGCATTAATACCTAGTTGAAGGTCGCGGCAAGCCTCCGTAGGAGTAGTGGCACTACAGAAAATGACAAACCACCAACAAAAAGAGAACTCTGGATGCCCATAGGTAATAACGAAATGATATAATTCACAGCCACAGCAAAGAGGGTGACACTGAGGATGCTACCCTGTGAGACACCCTCCTCCTGCAGGAAAGGCTGTGAAACAGACGAACTTACTCTCACTCTGTAGGGGTTCATACTAATTTGTGTTTCTTTTTTTCAGAACCCGGCGTTTTTCTGACATCAGTGGACTGGACATTTTACTTGACGTTTTATTTGTCCACATTTGCGTTTAAGAGGTAATACTGAAAGTGACAATAAGAGCTAATAGAGAGAGTACAGCTAAGAGAATAGTAAACCAGAGGATTCGACAATGACTGAATCAGCTGTTATATGTGTATGATTACCCTTCATTTTAATATGTTAGTTTTGGTTATATATTTATTAGAAGGGATTGGTTGAAGCGGATTAAACGAACCTGTACAACTCGAAGGACTAGTGGTCTCAATTGGAAAGTAAAGTTTTTACAGTAGAGTAATTGTTTCAAAACCCAATGCAACCACCACCCAAGTACTATTCAAAATAAAACGGACAGAATTGAACCCAACAACTGCTAAAATAGGCAGATCCAGTACATTTGGTGCAGTGACCATTGCTTCGTTTTAGGAGAAAATTTTATCAATCGATTACAGGTCGAAGTGGACTTCGGTAATAAGAGAATAACATGCCCTTATGGTACAGTTCCTGTTTTTGGTACAGAAATAGGGACCGTAGATGTGACATGGGCACAGTGTCTAGCAGTTGATCAGAGAGTAAAGAGGAACTAAAATGGGCTGTCTCTAAGTTGGCATCAATGGAAGACATCATCAAGATGCCAAAAAGGGACTACCATATTAGCAGAGTAAGAATTCTCGTTCATGATGGGAAGTGGACGAAAGAGAATCTGAAAAATAGAATCAAATAGTTTAAGCACTACAGACTTGAATTGTGTTTATACAAGGATTGTCTGTAGCAAATTGATGGTGATAAACATGTACCAGTACTGTTATTTAAATTCATGGTAGAAGTGATCAGTAATATCCAGCAGCAAATTATACATATTGGTAGAGAGAAGTTAAGAGAGGTTGCTGTGAAAGAAGTTGGCATCCATCAATAGAGAAAATTAGTAGAGAGGTATGATCCACCTGTGATTGATGCCAGAGGAATAACCCAAATGCCTTGCTAGGAACAACACCTATCACAAAGATTGTGTCCCAAACCCAATTCGAATTAGTAGCAATGGAGATACTCCATCGATTAGGATTGGAATCAACCAAGAAGTACAATATTAGAAACAGGGAAACCCAAAATTTGATGTTTTTAGAAAAGGAAGATTTGCCCAGGTTCCACGGTGCAGTAACAGCCACAACACCTAAAAATTTGGATATAATAGGGCATCCATCAATCAGAGGTAACAAATGGTTTCAGTAAAAGACAAGAACCTAGATTACGGATTAATTGAACTTATAGAAAAACTAACAGATCTCACATCAAAGCTTGTCTGAATAAAAAAAAACAACCAGTATTTTATGAATTATTATATGGTGAAGGTGAAGATCGTTTGTGCATAGTAGACAATTTGTTACGCAAATTTTGTTGTACAACTTGAAATAAACTAACAATAAGCTTAGTAAGATAGTTTAACCAAGAAAATTTCAATTAAATTGAAAAATATTTATTGCATATTGGTCAGATTGCCCATACAAACAAATGTTGTTCAGCAAACTTTGTTGTAGAGCTTCAAATAAACTCAAAAATGAGTTTGGTAAACAGTAAAAAAAAATGTTTTCATTAAAATCAAAAATGTTCAATTAAATTGAAAAATAATTAGTGCATGTTGGTCAGAATGCCCAATTAAACAACCTTTGTTGTAAAGCTTCAAATAAAAGTATAAATCAAAATTGAAGAGTGTACATGCCATATACAGCACACGCAGCCTACGGCGCCTACAGAACCAAGACAGGGCGATCACAATAACTCATTTCTGTTATTTCATAACAGACTCGCTAATAAATGTATAAATCAACATTGAAGAGTGCACATGCCATACGCAGCCTACGGCGTCTACAGAACTACGAAAGGGCAATCACAATAGCTCATTTCTGTTATTTCATAACAGACTCACCAATAAGTTAATACTGAATTCCAAAAAAATCCACAATAACATCAGTGTAGAATGTTTTTATTTAAGCAAACTTTTCTCTAAAACTAATATATTTTATTATTTTGAAAAAAATTGTAAAATTTAGGTAAAGTCCAGAAAAATATCCACCGCCCAAACATTACCAACAATAGCACCGACCCCAATAAAAGGTCAGTTATTAAAGTTGTTTTTCAACACAGCTTAATAATACCATCTCGCTTAATAAGCATAGCAAACAAATAACAAAATAAAAACATTTCAATTAATTCTGAATGTAATGCTTAATGTGATCTTATTAGAACAAAAGCCAATTTTACATTGAAAAGAAATAACAAAACCGATCAAAATTGTTAATTGAAAAAAAAATTGTGTAGTAAGCTTTTTGGTTATATTGTAAAACAAATGAATTACCTGTATTTTCAGCTCCATGAGGAATTATTACGTCAGCAAATTTTTTAGTAGGAAGACAAAACTCTTCAAAAGCTGGTTTCACCAGCTTTGTATACTGGTTCAAGACGTGTTCTAGATTACGTCCCCTTTCTCTGGTGTCTCTCATCACTAGAAAAAAAAGTTTTAAACATTTAGGTAGCCAAAGAAAAAAACTTACATAAAGGTCCATCATTCATCAAACTAGTAATTCCTAATCCATATTTATGCCAAACAATCTAAATATCACATGACCATTCAGTGACTTTACATAAATTAGTAATCCATGAACCTAACGGAAACAAAAACAAAAATACTCCCCATAGAAACACACCTAAAACTACACGCCACCCAACACCCACTTCACTCACTCATACAACAACCCACCAACCTCAGGCACATGAAGCAAACAATCTTTGATAACAACATTAACTACACAATCAACATAAGACACCACCCCGGAACAAACCACCAACCAAATAATAAAACAGCACAAGAAAAACATACATACACAAATAGTCACAATGTAGGGGTTCATACTAATTCGTGTTTCTTTTTGCAGATACCCGGCGTTTTGGTGTAACCCTTTACTTATAGGATTTTGTATTGTATTTACAAATAAGAGAAGAGTAAAGTGAATAGTTTTATCAAGTGGTAATTCAGTGAAAGAGAACCATTATCAGAGATCCAGCAATGATGGAGAGCCAACGTAAAATTCGAGTATGGTTATCAACCTTATAATTGTTATTTCTTTGTGTTGTGTTATTATATTATTTATTTACTTTGTTTGTATACATACTCTAATAAGAGATTTAATTAGCTGGGAGGACTAGTGGTCTCATTCTGAGAGCCCAAAAAGTTAGCAACATTTAGAAATTTTAAAAGCGTAAAATCACAACACACTATCAACTTCAAGTACTTAAAACTGTGCTCAACAACAAACTATAAAACATAGATCCGGTACAACAAACTACACCAACAGTACCCAACCAAACAAAGTAACAAGCAGAAAAGCACCCGACACTAACACCACTGAACAATCCCTCCCACACAACATGCGCAGAACACTGGCATAGCTGAGAACAAACAAATCTCCCATACTGAAAGAATACTTTCACAAAACAGCACCAGACACCCATACCACACCAAACTGCCCACTGTGCAACACCACTCACAACACAACACACCTCTTCATATGCCTGCAGGTGTGGACGAACGTGGCCCCGGTGGATGCGGCAGGGCTTCTTTCCCGATGATCCGACCTGCTGGGGTGGGGATTAGATCCTCGAACGTGAGGGCACCGTCCTCATATGTCGAGGTCGGGGTGGGGTCGCCAACAACAACAACATCGTAATTGCCCCGCCTATGTAGAGCTTCCCTACGCACGCTCGACAATACATATTAAAATATTAAAACCAATAATCAAGCCTATATTGAAATCAAATTTTAAAAGTATTGATAACATATAAGCATTCAAGCCATTGTGTAATACCGACGACAAAGACAACAACATCGGAATTTCTATGCCTACATACGCTCGACAAAAATCTGTTAGAAACAGTCATCAAGGTATTGATAATTTTCCAGCCTGTCATCTGTCTTAAAATGAGGAAAGATTCATTTGCATAGCAAAAGCATGTCCAATTTTTGTAGATGTGCTTTATTAAGAGCAAATCTCCACTACAATTAAATATTATAAAAATAAGTACATTCTTTAAATTTTACCTCTTCTTGCTAATCGTGTGTCTGCATCAGAGTCGACAAACAACTTCATGTCAAATAATTCTCGGATTTCTTTCTGATAAAATGGCAGAATACCTTCAAACAAAACAACATCAGCTGGATAAACAGTGGTTGTTGTTTCTAACCTGAAATTGATCAAAGTAACAAATTTTTTCAATACTATTTAAACTATTATTCAAAAAACAGAAAGGTTCAAGTGCCTAGCAACCATTCAGTAACTTTAAAAAATTTAACCAAAAAGATTTCTGTCCCTATAATCATGCATCTATCATATAAACTGCATATGTAGATGGGATCAGGTTTTGGATTTCGCTCTACATCTCCGACGAGGGTTAGCAGAGTTCCACACCACCAGACCAAGAAGCTGGGGCGAACAGCCAAATAATCTACGGTATTAGGGCCCTCAGGAAGGGGGCAAGGTATAGTTGCTGCAATTTGTGGAGCCTGGTTCCACAATCTTGACGATGTGTATGCCTCAATATTCGAAACATTCTTCTCCATCTTCTCTTCCATTAAACCAAATATAACCCAGTCTTGGGCATGCATCTTTATATCAATTATCCAAAAAAACCTATTTCCATTTCTATTTTGCACAGAAGGACAATGCCTGTATGTTGGAAGACTTTAATCTGTTGAGTGCAATTTAAGTTGAAAAAAATTAATTATTTGTAAATAAAGTATAACACTTGACTGATTACACTGGTGTTCACTTGTGGAACAAGAAAACAGCTAAAGAACCTATCTTCAAAGGTATTCTCACTGCTGTCATGCAGTTGTACAAGCCTTCAGGGTTCTAAGGTCAGTTTATGTTACCAATCTTCCCACATGAGAACTAGTTGGGTTGTGTCTTCAGAGATTCAGTATTTCGTCTTATTAACATATACTTAGTTCAGAAATATGTGAAATAACATATAAAAGTCAGTTTTGAGGATATTATTGTTATGGTTCCTTCAAAGTTTTTTTATGTTTTGTATTTTTAATACTTTTCTAATTATCTCTAAAATAAGCCTTTTCCAGGAAAGGGTTAAGATAGATCATTCATGATGAATATATCTTTCATTTATGTTAAATTATTATTGCTGTTCAGTCTACTTTGTAAAAAAATATACAAGTACGAAAACAGCATAAAAACCGAGTTATTTCAATAACAATAAATGTATGTTTTATGGAAAATATAATTCAAGATGGATCATTCATAATGCATACATTTTTCATATATTTTTTATTTCAAATAATTATTGCTGTAAAATCAAAAATAATAAAACTTATCCAGCCCTGCCACACATATGCAAACTACTGCAAAGCCAACTGGGAAGACTTCTCCAATGAAATAGAACAACTATTCAACAACATACAAATACCAGACAACATCCATACAGCCAATACCACTCACAAACATAATACTGACAGCCGACAAGTATAACATACCCAAAAGTAAAATTCACAACAAACAAAAACTCCACCCAGAAAACATCCGAGACATCATCAAACAAAGAAACAATTCGACAACAGAACCACCAAGACCCACAGATCAACATCCTCAACACTGCAACAGACACTCATATGAAAGCACAAACAGTAAATTTGGAAAAAAAACATCTTACCAGCTGTTGTGACCAGAAAACCAACACACATCCTCTGGAACACAATAGCTGGACTCACCACCAAAAACCCAAACAAACACCCAACCAGTCAATCACTTTCAATATAACAGCCATAACCAACCAACAGCTAGTAATCCACGAACCGAACGGTCCAAATGTCTCGCGATGATTCATTCAGTAGCTTGAAAAAAAATTTATCTCCACAAATGTCAATCAAAAATAGTGTTACAAAGTGAGAAAACATAATTTAATCAAAAAATCACCTTAGAGTATACTTCATTACCAATCCATTGATGCATAAATAAAAACAAAATGTGAGAAAAAAAAAATTAGTTAAGAAAATTTCTAAGTTAATTTGATGAAAAAACTTAGATAAAAAGTGATAAAATCAAATAAAAATACCTAGTACTATATTAAAACCAATAACCAAGCCTATATGAAAAGAAATAATAATAGTATGATATGTAAGCATTCAAACAACCCATATAAACAACAAGAAAACAGACACAAAGAAACTCACCCCAACAGCCATTTTCATCACCTACACAACAAACTCAACTAACAATAAAACTGGTAAAAAACAACAACTCCACAGGCCCAGACAGCATAGGACACCTCAAACACCTTAGAAACACTCGCCAAAAAACAACTGTCACAAACACAACCACCAACACCATCCCCAACATCTGGAAGAGAGCAAAAAAAACATTCCCAGACCAAACAAAGACTATTCCATAGGCACATACTACAGATTCATCTCCCTCCTTTCCCTCATTGTCAAAACCCTAGCATAACCTCAAACATCAACCTTCCTCCCCACCAACACGGCTTCCAACAACAACACTCAACCACTACTGCATTACACAAAATAAACATCATAACAACTGGATTAACCAAAAAAGACTCCTACATGCACAATAGCAATAGCCTTAGATATGTCAAAGGCATTCGACACAGTACACCTACATAACCTCATATCTAAAATGCACAACACCACCATATCAAACACTATTCTCAAATTCACATCCAACTACATTGAAGGCAGGCAACAATTCACACAATACAACAATCAAAACTCCCCCCACAGAAACATAAAACTGGGGTACTACAAGGGGGGTTCCTGTCACCCACACTCTTCAACATCTACATAGTAGACCTCCCAGACCCTCCACAAAATGTCCACACCATCACCTACACAAACGAAAACCATTCTCTCCTCCCACATAAACCTCCTCACACTCAAAGCCAAACCATACCATACCTACAACAGATACACATCTGGACCGTAAACAACCAACTCGCACTTAATGCAAACAAAACCGACCCTGCAGAATACAGTAGCACCCTACACCTCCACATAAACAACACCCCTCTCCCGACTGTCAAGGACCCAAAACACCTTGTCCTACAATTCGACCCCAAACTTACCTACACTAAAAACATAAAAAACACCATAAAAAAGACAAACCCCACCCTAAACATGCTGAAGGCCCTCACCACCACACACTGGGAGAAAATCAATGAAACTATTACTCACTACGCACAAAACCATCACATGACCCATAATAGAATATGCAAACACTATCTGGTCTCCCATCACATCCACTACTAACATCAACAAACTTCAGACCATCTAATGTCTTGCTACCGGCAACAACAGATGCCATTCAAACATTTTATTCTTCCAGTTCAGTAACAATAAACAATAGACACTATAGGAACCAACCAAACACAACGTAATCTGATTCTCACATATTTAAAACCGTTGAATTAAATCAAGTTATTTCAATAAATTCAAGTTTTACAGAAAATTCTATTTGAGATAATTCATTCATAATGCATTTGTAAAATAATTATTGCTTTAAAACCAAAAATAACAAATTAATTTGTTCATAAAACATATTGGTGAAAGTTGTAAACAGCCGGTAGTTCTCGTCATAAACTGTACGAAAACTGCCGAGTGAAATTCATTTGAAAGTCCTAGAAAAACTACTCTATAACACTGGCACTTTCGATTGATGCCCATATGTTCATATTTTGATTAATATAACTCGAGTAATAACTTATTTTGGCTGTTTGTCAAAGAATTATGCACATTCAACTGACAGGCATATTAACAGTCAGATGACGTCACATTTTCAAACCAGTATTTAAGCAAAGTTTAGCATTACCGTGACCCACTAAACAAAACCTAGCCTGACTTTGCTCCTCAAATGGTTTTCGGTGGCCAAAAACACCTATTAGCTTAACCTACATTTGTATATTGCGGTGTGGGAAAACTAGTACAGTTGGTATGCCTATCGATTGTAAACATCAATCAAAAATACCAGTGATAAATAAGCTTCCATTACAGGTTAAAACTACTTTTGTATTGTTTTGTTTTAATAACTATCAGCATGAAGGATCATATTCACCCCATATTTCACTACTTTGCAACTATTTGCCAAGTAGTTTTGAAAATAAATGCCTATGTTCAACTTTCTTCAATATGTTTTTTCATTAAAACAAAAAATATCCTTATTAGATTGAAAAATGATTAGTCCCTATTAGTTAGAATACCTATACAAACAAATTTTGTTAAGCAGATGTTGTTGTATAGCTTGAAATCAACTAACAATAAGCTTAGTGAAATAGTTTAACCAAAATTTTCAAACTTAAACAAATCTGTTTTTTCTTTAAAATCAAAAACTTCCAAGAGTTGAGCTATTCTTTTGGTTCTCCATAAAACAGTATTTGAGCAAAGTTTTAGCATTATCGTAATGCACTAAACAAAACCTAACCTGACTTTGCTCCTCATATGGTTTTCGGTGGCCAAAAACACCTATTAGCCTAACCTACATTTGTATATCCCGGTGTGGGAAAACCAGTACAGTTGGTATGCCTGTCAATTGTAAACATCAATCAAAAATGCGGGCGGGTGATTGGGTGGATACCCGGGTAGCTGCCCAGTCCAACCCTACTATTAGAATACCTATACAAACAAATTTGTTGAGCAAATGTTGTAGTATAACTTGAAATAAACAAACAATAACCTTAACAAAATAGTTTAACCAAGAAACTTCCAATTGAATTGAAAAATAATTAGTCCATATTGGGTGAAATACCCATAAAAACAAATATTGTTAAGCAAAATTTGTTGGAGACCTTTAAATAAATATATGTTGAGCTTGGTAAAAACTTGAACCAAAAAGATTTTACGAGTTGAATATTCTGCTACGAGAATATTGAGGCATAAGTTGGCTTATGTTAGTGGGGATATGAGTATCATGAAAGTAAATACATGCTCTTGCTTTCCTTGTTAGAATGATACCCATAATGTTGGTAAGACCTATTATTTATTATTTTTGTAATATGGAGAATGTAGTTAAATTAATATTAAATGCCTGTAAAAAAGAATTGTATCAGTGATTTGTAAAGAGATTAAATGTTTGATTCGAATGTTGTAAATTGTTTCAGAAACCGTATGTTCTTTAATAAAATCGTAAAGGGCAACGAGTATTATTCCAATCGCCTGATGACAAAACAGTGTGTGTTGTTGGCACAGAGGGCAGGTGGGAGATGGGTGTGAATCTGGGGCTATTTTGTGTAAGTATTCAAGTAGATGTGGGGATTTTTTTGTTCGGAGTTGTGGGTATGTTGTGTGGGAGAGTTAGTTCAGTGTTGTTTATGTCTGGTGATATTCTGTTTAACACTTTGTTAGGTTGTCTGTTATTGGTGTGATTAGAAACTATGTGGGTGTGTATGAGTTTTTAAATAAATACGCATCCGCATCTGCATCCGATGGTAACCATTGTATTGTTGGCCTCAAATTTTGTAAGCACTGAAGTCGGAGAAAATGTCCAGAGATGGTCAGCCAAACAACGTAGCTACCAATATATCCTGTCCCCTAAAATGGTACATGAATATAACAAGTTCATGGGTGGAGTAGATCTTTGCAGCATGCTTCTTTCTTTTTATAAAATTCTTCTAAAGAGCAAGAAATGGTATATGTCAATCTTTTCTTATTTCCATTACAAACAGATAGCTGTTTTACAGACAACATTTGGCTATTGCCGATCCTAAATGCAAATTTATGACCTTATTAGAATTTCAAACTCAAGCTGCAGACCTTTTAATTACTAGGAAGTGAGCCATATGCAACTTGTCTCCTAAAAGGGTCCATCGGATTCCATTGAAGAACCTTCTCCCAAAAAAAACTAAAATAAGATGACTGTATTGATCATTTCCAGTATTTGACGAAAATAAATATAGATGCAGGAACTGTACAAAAGGTTACACTTTCATGAGATGCCAAAAATACAATGTTTACTTTTGCATGGTTAGAGAAAGAACTTGTTTTCATAATTTTCATAAAATATAATGCATGCAGATTAATGTCAAATGAAATTTAAGAACTAGGGGACATAGGTATAAAGTTTTAAGCCACAGTTTGACTCAACCTCTTTTTCTGGATGTTTTATAAAACCTCTCTCTATGTTCTAAGATAGTTATATTTTGGCAACTACTAATAGTTGCTGGTAAGCGCCAAAATAATTTTGCCACGTCACCAGTAAACGCAAACTTTAATACATAAAAATCTGTTTTGAATAAAACTATGTACATTAGTACATAGAAAGTGGGTTTATATAAAACCGAGTCTCTGGTAGGCACTAAAACGGTTTGGCTAGCATTATTGAATGCTACCATTATCTTCAATTTCAGTATCGTTTTGGGGTATTTTGTGAAAAATTTAGCAACCGTCACGAAAGTATGTTGTAGTTACAATATGCTGTACAACTTCTTAGTGTTTACATGTCAATCATGGATGAATTTTATTTATGTTAATAATATGAAATTGCAGTTAATTCTTATTATGGTTATCATTTATACAAAAATTTTATAATGACCTACCTATTAAAACACGAAGGGTTTGTGGATAAACATTAATGTTTTTTTTTCAATTTTCTTTCTAAAAACTCTATTTGGTAAAGTTGAGATAAGACTATCGCAAAGCTTTCTATAAGATAAACTTACAAAATTATCTGAAATAAATAGAAATGCACTATTTGATCCTTCAGCAATGGTCACCATCCATCAGAATTCAGTTTTTCAAAAAAAATAAAAATATGTAAAATAAATGATAAATTCAGAAACATTTCTAGAATTGGATGTCACCATCTTGGATTGGTACAATTCTCACAAAAACACATAATACAATGTTGCCAAGTTGAAATTTGTAGGGGCTTATCATATGTAATTTGTAGGGTTTAAACCATTTAAGGAGCAAAGTCAGGTTATGTTTTGGTTTGTAGGTCACGATAATGCTAAAATTTACTTAAATACTAGTTTATATGGCCTAAGTCTTATTTGAAATGACGTCACAGTCAAACCAAATGATTCTTTCCATATGCAATTTTCGTACAGGAAGGGCTGCGTTAGTAATATTTACTAAATTAATAAAACCAAACCCACACCACAACCACCACCAATTAAATTAATAAAACCAAACCCACACCACAACCACCGCCAATTAAATTAATAAAACCAAACCCGCGCCACAACCACCACCAATTAAATTGATAAAACTAAACCCACACCACAACCACCGCCAAATAATTAGCAAAACTAAACCCACACCACAACCACCGCCAATTAAATTAATAAAACTAAACCCACGCCACAACCACCCTCAAATAAATTAATAAAACCCACACCACAACCACCACCAATTAAATTAATAAAACCAAACCCACATCACAACCACCG
>JARUHE010255706.1:0-13001 GCA_031471125.1 Archaeomysis grebnitzkii | reverse complement strand
CAAATTAGGCCAAATTTTTACCAAATAAAATATATTATATTATATTATTTTTTTATTAATATATATATTTTCGCGGCGCATCAAGGAGATAATGGCGGCACACTAGTGTGCCGCGGCACACACTTTGGGAATCACTGGTGTATCAAATCCTCTCTTTGACTTAATCAAAAATTCATCAGTTTTTGTGTCCCTTAGAGAGACAATATCTTGAACATTTATTGTTCCTTAAAAATGAGACAAAGGTCCCACTATACCATTGATGATCATATCTTAGTTAATATGTGCCTATACTACGAATTAAAGTAGTAATGTGATTAATTACAGTTTAATTTGGTGATAACAAACGCGAGCAAATGACAATTCAAAAAAGTATATTGAAAACATAAAACTGATGCTATTACAACTTTTATTTAGGGCGTCCATCACTCATAGAATTATAGATTATTAATTGAAAGGGTCGAATTGTTTCTTTTTAATGGTTTAACGTCATAAGTTATTTAATCTATATTTTTTCACAAATATCTTATTGCGTTATTTATAAAAAAGGAAAAAAATTGATCAATGAGCCATAGTTTTTAATAACTTGTATATTTTATTTCATATGTTTGAAATAGATTTTTCTTTTCATCCACAGTATCTAATCACCTGATGATCTCAATCAAAAATTCACCAGTTTTTTTATCCCTTGAAGGATTAAATCTATATTATGTTCATTTGTATTTTAAAACGATGAAATAATTGTTGACATACATTTAACTTGGTTGGTATTGAAATAATTAAAAGGAAAAGTTTGAATTGTTTCTTTCAATCGTTAGCTGCACATTTGCTTATTTTCACACTATAGGTTTTTAAAACCATAAATTGTACATTTATGTTCTAGTATATATTTTATGTATACTTATTTAGAAAGATAACATTTTATTAAATCATGATGCACTTAAATGAATATCATTTAACCACGTGTTATTCTTAATTTCAACTCGGCACTTTTGAGTCAAGCATTTCAGTTGGGCTTGAGTGTTACACAGACAGTTTGGATATAACCTGTGTAAATAAATTAAGGAAATATATATATATATATTCATTTACGATCCTTAAATTAATATATGACATTTATAAAACCAACTAAGTTTGATAAATGATGCATAACTTTTGATAGTTTGTATAATTTATTTCATAAAGTTGAAATATACTTTTCATCTCGTTCATAGTATATCAAATCCTTTCATTGTCCTTAATCAAAAATTCACCAGTTTTTGTGTCCTTTAGAGGGACAAAATCTTAAACATTTATGTTCCTTAAAAATGAGACAAGGGTCCCACTAATCAAGTGGCACACACAAAACGTAACACATTCCTTTACTACGAATTAAATTAGGGCAAGACTTTACTTTAGATCCCTATAAAAAAGTACGGAACATTAATATCTCACTTGTTTTGTAAAATAGTACTTTACCTTACCTGAAATAACCTAATCTAACATAAATCACAAATAAAGGTTAACATTGAACAACTAAAAACTTCCCTAAATTGATAGTACTTTGTTGTTAAATATGCTAGATTTTATTAAGGGATCTAAAGTAATGTTTAGCCTAAATTAGTACTGTGATTAATTACAATTTAATTTCGGGATAACAAACAATATCTTGAACACAAAGCCAATGTGATGTGATGCATTTGACGCAATGGCCTTTACAACGGCTGAGCACTTGTTTCATTAATTAAAAAGTAATCCTTCATGTTTTGTGCTCACATATATATATATACTGCAAACATTGTTAAAACTGTTTTTTTTATAGATTTTTCATTCTGTTCTTCTCTTCTTCAAGGTCCGATTTACATATTTGCTGTTTTGCCAATTCTCTTTATTTTTTTATAAAAAATACTTCTGCAAACACAACTACAGATATCTAAACTACTCCCTGTTTTCAATTTTTCTGCCATCAACTAGCAACCCATGATTTATAATTCACCACTTACAATCCAGTGATCAATAATCCCATTTTAAAGTTACAATCTATTCCTTAATCTCAGTATATGCATCTTTCTTTGCAATTTACTAGTTAATATCCACATTTCTAAGCTTGGGTAAGGCGAAGATAGTTTGGATTATTTCTTTTAAATAGTTTAAATTCACATTTTATGTCTTGAAATGTTTTATTTTGTTTCATAAATATGTTAATTTCTTATTAACGAAGATAGATTTTGTCATATAAGCGATAATATTTAGTAATTTGTATAATTTATTTAATATGGTTGAAATATATTTTTCTTTTTGGTAATAGTCCATCAATTTCTTAACCTTTTGTTATTTTGAAATAAAACACCTATCATTTTTTTAGCCCTGCATGGGTCAAATCTTAACTTGAGGTTCTCATCCCAGTAGTTTGTAATATATTGAAATGTTATACTTTCATAGGTGTTTCCGATTTAAACAGAAATAAGGTCCTGAGCAGGGTTGCCAGAAGGTTTTTGTAAATAGTAACAAATTCCAATCTCAAACAGTAACAAATTCAACAAAAAAGTAACAAATTTTAAAAATAACTAAATAAATAAAATATACATATATTATAGAAAGAAAAGTGGTTACTAACCTTTTAAAAAGTAGGTTCTTGGTCAGCGTTTGTATCATATAAGTTCTCCTGTGTCATTAATTTAATTAGTTCTTGGGATGGTTTCCATTTTGTGCAATTTGATTCTATGAGTAAACTTTTTGTATATATAAGAGCATTTATAGTTTCGGTTTTTAATAATGATCTATTTTTTTCATTTTATGTTATCTAACAAAAAAAATATCCTCTCAGCACATGCCGAAGAATGAAATAATGCGAGCAGGCTAGTCATTAATTTTGACAATAAGGGATATCAAAAACCATCACCACATTTTTTTTAAATAGTACTCCAAAACTTCCCAGGTTCCTTTTGACCAATACGACCCGTATCTTCTAAGGTGAGTTCCCTACACTCTGCATTTATGCGCTTCATGGTCTTCTACTGGTGTAATATTTGGAAATTTTAATGAAAGGGAAATTATAGAGCTTGGCTTCCCCGCATTAACGTTTTTGCGATCCAATGCCTCCAGCAATTCTAAGTTTTTAAATGAATCAAAAATCGGTCAAACATCTGCCTCATTAACCGGACATAAAAATTAAAGATGTTTATACGAAATTTTTTCATGTCTTTGTCCGTAAAACTCTTTGCATTTTCAAGATAAATAGCTTCTACTTTGGCTCCATGGTATATTTCATCAATGTTAAGATAAATTGAAGGATCACTAATATTTATCTTAGGTAGATCCTTATTCTTAATTTAAATTAAATGTTTACAAAGTAACCAATGCAAGTTGCAACATGTTGCTGGAAAATATAATCATACGAGTTTTGTACTAAAACTAAACATGTTTCAAATAACTTTCTTGTGATTAAGATACAGTAATCTATATGTATAATAAGAAATTTAATTAGTAAGGTATAAAAAACTGAAACGTAACAACTTAAGGTGTCGTCGTAACACAATTAGTATCTGAGGGCAAAACGTAACACTTTTGTTACAAACGTAACAGTTCTGGCAACCCTGCCCTCAAGGCCGTGTTTACATACAGACGATTCACCAGCTCATGCCACTGATGAAGTCTGATGTGCGCACTGACATATATAGTTATGGTTTAAACGTTAGGAAATTAAATTCCCAACGTGTCTCAAAATTCATAGCTTCCAGGCTAAAAGTTCTGTAGCATTTGGTCGCCTAGACAGGTTAATCAGTCACAACTCCATGTTTGTGTAACATTTATACAAATATTTTTGATAATCTAACGTTAAATTTGTTTTTTTTAATAATTTTGTATTTTATTATTTAGAATTATTTTATTCATTTAGTTTTGATGATTGTGTAACTCGAAATTGATGAGCTTATCATTCTAGTCTCACTCTCAAATATCCCAACACACTGATCACCCCTTCATCCACCTACAGAACAACCATCATCGTTCAGATACATGAAACAAACAAATTCCACAATAACAACAACGTACCCGACAAACTTGGACACAACTCCAACATCGAACCGAAATATGTATGTGTTTTTAAACCATCACGATAGAACATGAAAATATCGATACACTTTGAATTAAAAAAATCGGTTGAGATCAGGCCTTTATAGAGTAATGGTGTAAATTTCATTGGGTAAAACTATAGCTTAGGCCACCTTTCAATATGGCTATTTTTTCATAAAATATAAAACAAAATATGTAAAAACGGCATTTATTAGTCTACTCTATAACACTGGCACTTTCGAATGTTCATATTTTGATTAGCATAACCTAAGTAATAGCCAAAGTAAATAATTTGTCAAAGAATTATGCACTGCCAACTGACAAGCGTGCCAGCCATCGGATTACGTCACTTTTTTTTCTGTTTTTTTCTTGCAAAAAATATTAAACATATTACATTTCATATAAAAACATTTGTATGAACATTTTTTCAAAATTAACTTAATATTAAGAGCAACTTTGTATTCTGAAATTGGTGTAAGATGAACGATGACAACCAACTTTTCATTAATTTTGTAAATTAACGTCTATTCAGTCCAGTTTGAAAGTATATATAAGAAATGTGCGTGATATTAGTTTTATTAAATTATTAATGTTATAACATTTTGATTGAATCACAAAAAGCTTGATTGAGTCAAGAAAAAATTGATTGAATCAAGAAAAAAGTTGATTGAATAACCAATAAATAGTTTATTGAAACACCAATAAATTGATTTAATGAAACAACGTTCATTGAATCACCTGGCACAATGTTATAAGATTTCATTTGAATCACAAAAAATTGATTGATTCACGAAAAAGTTTATTGAATCCCAAAAAAATTGATTGATTGAGTCACAAAAAAATTGATTGAATCGCCAAAAAAATTATGAATTACAAACAAAGTTGATTGAATCAAGAAAAAAGTGATTTAATCACAAAAATAGTAGAAAATAAAATTACACTTTACGCCTACAAGAAAATTTAAAAAAAACTTAGATCGGTGATGTAAAACATTTGAAAAATATTTTTTTCAGGTCCAACATTAAACAAACAATTAATACAAATGGATTATAATTGCACACGTCAGGTAAGCTACATGTTAGTTGAGTGTGGGTTACCTCACTTGTGCTACATTCAATAATCCAGACCAATATGGTATTCATTTACCTGACGCTCTATCAATTAATAACACCATCTATAGTTTTAAGTATGTTTAATGTTTTTTTTGTTATTTAATAGGTATTACTGTCTTTTCTTCTCAACTGGATGGTACGTAGTTTTTCAATCCTCCAATAG
Source organism: Archaeomysis grebnitzkii (assembly GCA_031471125.1). Taxonomy (NCBI): domain Eukaryota; kingdom Metazoa; phylum Arthropoda; class Malacostraca; order Mysida; family Mysidae; genus Archaeomysis; species Archaeomysis grebnitzkii. Next base: position 7,676 of record JARUHE010255706.1, on the reverse strand, counting down.
ATGGTGGTGTAATTTATTTCATTTAGTCCTGTTACTGATTTCATAGTCACTAATTCTAAGCGTATCCTAATTTCAGGCGTATTTAATAACATTTACTGTATTTTTCAGGCGTATTTAATAACATTTACTGTATTTTTCGAACACTTTAAATTTCATGCTTCTCACCTTGATTATAAGACCAATCAAGTATTTTGAAAATATTTAGTTTTTTGTATAACATTTTCAATGAGAGAAAACTGAAAACTAAAAGTGATTGATAACCTTAAACTCAATTTAGGCAGCGTGGACATTGAAAATCTTCTTGATCAATATTTTAGGCCCCTTGTGGGAACAATGTATTTAAAAAGTGAATTATGTATATGTTATGGCAAATCAGGAATTGTTTATGCTAATGCAATTGGACCAATCGGAGAGCCCCATTCTGCGCATATAGACAACGACTTGCAACCTTAGAGAATTGGTTTCTTGGAAGGCACGACCTGGATTTATTTTATGTATTAATATTTATTTTGTAATTTGTGTATACTATTGTACAATTGTAATTTCAACTGGCCAATAAACATATTTCTTCTTTCAAAAAACCCTCAAGTTGCCAGTGAGACAACCTTAAAAAATTACCAACTTACGAACATTTTGACCGTTAAAGTTAAGAAAGCGAACCCATTTCTGGAGAATTAACACTGTTTTCATTTGGAGAAAATATCACTCACCAATCTTAGAAATGAAGTAGATTAAAAGAATGGTACATTAATTTTCACGTTGTTTTTATGAAACAATTTTAGCCATGATCTCTTCTTCAAAACGCAATGAAAGAAATGCGATTTTAATGACTTCGTTCATCATTCAAAATGTATGTCATTGATTTCTGCAATAAAACGTCGAACTCAGATGATGGTTTTTTTAGTGGATAGGGGTCGCCTTAGATCTTAGTCTCAATGATCCTGTAGGGTAGAAGTACTATAAACAGATAAACCAACCAATCAAACCATCTCATTGAATTGTAGAATTATCGATTTCAACAATTGCTAAGCAAATAAAACGCATTTTTAAAATCTTACAACATTGTGTGTAAAAGACGGCAGCACGCTGTGTGTGATTGTTTTATCATACATTTTTAATGTTTGATTTGTCATGAAGTAACAATCTCAATTGAAATGCTCATACTAAGTATAGTATACATACAAACTATATATTATAGGTTTATGTATTACTTTCAAAGTTATGCTTGGTCAGCAATTGATCTTGAAAACACTTAACAAAAACTAGATGAAACATTCTACCCTTGACCTATAAAATATTGTATTATTTCTAATGAAGTTGTGAACAGCCTTGCCAGATCGGTAGGACTGGAAACCTTTACACATGCCTACACCGGACTTGTCAAATTTCTCAATGATTGCATATTCAGGTATGCAGAATATAAGTTTTGTGTTTGTTTATTTAGGCATGAATAAATGATGTTAATGTTTTACATACAGTTAGCGACGAAATTATTCGTACACCCTCTATTTTTGAATATTATCTTCAATAAGTCAAAAACTAATGTTTCTACAGGCCTAAGATTTTCACACGTTGAAAAGTACACAAAAAGGAATAGAAAACAGAATTTTCAGAACAAAATTTAATTTTTTAGCAACCAAAATTATCCACAATGATGAAACAAAAATTATTCGTACAGTTGAAAAATACTAACGTAATTACATTATTAATAGGCAATAGCATGACCTTTCACCTTAATAACGGTCAACAGTCTTTTTCTGTAGTTTATGACGAGATTTGATATCGTCTCAAACGGTATAGTGTTCCATTCTTCGATAGCAATACGTTTTAAATCCTGCAAGTCCTTTGGAGCTCCATTATTGATTTAAACTTTTAATTCCCGCCATAAACTTTCTATGTGGTTCAAGTCAGGACTCATCGAAGGCCATGGCAGCAATGTCACCTGATTTTTCTGAAGCCATGTAGCCGTAGACTTTGACTTGTGCTTCGGGTCATTGTCGTTTTGAAAGACCCACTTTCTTCCAAGACCCAAAATCTTTGTCCATATCTTCAGATTTTCTTCCAAAATAGTTAAATAATCATCAGATTTCATTATTCCTTCAATTGCAACGAGTTTCCCAGTACCACTTGAAGAAAACAACCCCAAAACATCGTTGATGCAACCCCGTGCTTAACGGTCGGCACAGTGTTCTTCGGCAGGAAAGCCTCTCCTTTCTCATGCCATATCTTCATCACATTATTGTGTTCAAAAAGTTCGATTTTTGTTTCGTCACTCCATAGAACTTTGTCCCAAAAACCTTCCTATTTTTCCAAGTGAGCTTTGGCGAAGTTTAAGAGAGCAGCAATATGACTTGGTTTGTGAAGTGGAGCTCGTCGAAGTCGGTGACCCGTGCACACCATTCTTGTTCAGACAGCGCTGTATTGTACGCTTACTCACAGTTGTTCCCTCAGCATCTAATCTAAAGTAAGAATTGTTTCGAATTTGCGTAACTTTTGTGTACAATGTCATGTAATAAATGTTTATAAAGAATTTAAATTTGTTTTCCTTGTGTTGTGTGGTTGTGGTTATCCACATGAGATGGATTGCTTAGGGCCAAAGAATAAACCTGGAGTCTAATAAAATTTTATGAACCATAGTTATGACAGTGATCATATAACCAACATTACCGAGAGTAACTTTAAAAAAAATCAATATTCACGGAATTATAATAAAAAAACAACACATTTGTTAACTTCACATTATATTAATGGTTATATATGGCTAGTTGGTGCATATTTATTTGTAATTGTATTATTTACTTTTGTTAAAAGTAAAAACTCACTTCATTCTATAAAAAGGTAACATAAGCTTTAAACAAATTAGGATGGTATTTTTCTGAACATTCTATCGGTGTGAAATCCAAAATGATCGCCGATCACCTTTTATAATGAAATATTTTTGTGAATACATGTGATACAATTACAAATGAAGAGTCTAAATGTATGTTTTCTGAGACTATAAGCCTAACCAAATCTTAAAATGTATATTGTAAAAATAAAAATAAAAGAATGTAGAATATGTATTGACAAAATACAAAATGTAAAGACTATAAGCTTATATATATAAATAACAAGCCACTTGACATTTTTTTAAATTTTCAGTGTAGCAATTCAATGTATGTTATATAATTAAAATGCTTCAATCTTCACAGTCATCATTTATCCCTGGTTGGATAGTCTTGTTGTTGCAGTTGAAAATCCAGCATCCACAGACTTCCGTACTTGGGATATTGTTTTTGTGACAGCTACACCTTCCTTCACATCCACGTTTACACTCGTATTTTACGAGATGCAATACTGCTTCTGGAGCTGGTGGGTTCAAACATCGAGCTGGAGTTAAATTATTTGAACCTTCATCAAATTTCCAAACAAAAGCAGTTGGTGCTGTAAGGCACGGATGACTTTCACATGCTTTTTCCTAATCATTTATATGTAATGTACCCGACGAATGTGTAGGTAAAGTGATCAAGAAGTTGATGGGAGGGTTTCTACTTCGGCTGAACGATTTGAGTAAAGAAACTAACGGAACGTATTCACTTTTTTGCAGATTCTGGACTGATACAAAATACAAACAAAACGTTCCGGCTGAGAGCATACATCAGCAGCCCGTAGATCACCGTTACTCCCAAGCATTGTTAATGCATTCAGGAAGCCTTGAAGCAAGAATCTTTCGTCCAGCTTTGACCCATGCTTGATCAATACCACTCCCTTCCACATATTTTCCCAGTGTACGATATACAGCTCGCCAGGTCGAAATAAGAATTTCTGCTTGATGTCCTCACGCTGCATCCACAACTTTATGGCCATATCGTACAGCCGAAGATCAAGAGTCACAACTGTGGCATGTGTGGCGATACTGCTGGGGATTTGTTAGATGCTGTCTGATATACAGCAATGGCAGTGCCATGGAGTGTGTTCATACCACAAAGTGTGGATTCGAGAAAATCTCTGTTGTCCAGTGCAAACCAAACAAATGTTTCATTAGCAAGCCAAGGCGGCTGATAAATTCTACCCGTGGATTTAATCTTTTCAAGAACAACATTTCCGATGACAGTCTCTATTTCTATTACTTTTTTGTAGGGGATGGCGAGGTCTTGCTTGCCAAGTGTCTCCACAAGCGTCTTGGACCTTGTGTTTTTGTGCAAATCTAAAGTGAGCCCGACGGTAAGGGTGATCTCATTACGGTGTTTGAAAGAAACTAGTTCATGTTTTGTTTCATACGTGACCTGCCGATAAAATTTGCATGCAAACATAAAATGTTGTGCTGGCACAGATACACGTTTGCTTCATAGTTTCGGCCCTGTTAATTGTTTGTACCTGATGTAAGCCTTGGTTAGTATGCTTGCAGAAAAGCTGAAACAAGGCAGGTGGTTCATAATTATCAAACTTTCCTTCGAATTTCCACTGCGTTGCTCTTGCAATGTCTCTTATCAGTATTGTAGCTGCTTTGAGAAGTACTTTCGCATCTTTTGTATTGGTGACTAACACACCAGTTATCAGGGTTTCCTTGGCTTTTGTAAAAAGTACTTGCTTAGGTTTTGTTTGGTCTAGAGGCCTGAGGAAGTTCAAATCAGCGATACTATCCAAATTCAGTTGCTTTAAGTAACGTTTGTATTGAGGATGAATTTTCAATGCCATTCATATTCAACGCTGACCTATTATGTATGTTATTAATTTCAGTTTCCACCATTTCGAGCATCTCTAGGCCAGACAATAACTGTTCAAACTTAACATGACTTGTCAAAAGCCGAGAAGATCGATGTAATGTTGAACCACTTGTAGATGCAGCATTAGATTTTAGAAGTCGTCACATTATCTTCTGTTTTACATCACTGATGCTGCATGTAGCTGGTTCTTTCTTATATCATATCTTGGCTCATTCAATGCTTGTTTTGTTTGTGAGATCCTTATAACAAATTGATACTTCGGAGGAATCAATTTCGACAAATTGATAATGCCCTGACAAATTGGTATTTCTGAAGTTTCAATTTCGGAGGAATCAATTTAGATAGATTCAATTTGCTAAGATGACACTTCGGAGGAAGCAATTTGATGAAATTATATTTCGGAGGAATAAATTTCGACAAAGTGATATGGACCCACCGTTAGTTTCTTTACAATTTAACTATATTTTTTTAAATATTTAATTTCATTTTAATACGATACTAAATTCAATTAGCACTTTCATAAATTAATCTTTGGACTGATTTTTTGAAGAAAAATTAAAAGTGAACTATCATTGGAGTTTACATGAACAGCGGATTTCCATTTCAAATATTTCCGGGTTATGTGTTTCCGACCTCCCTAAAACTGTTTCAAATTGTGTGACGTATTAGTGACGTTTCCATTTTGAAACTGCTAGAGGAAGAAAGACGACAATATCTGAAAGTTGCACAATACACAGTCACCCATCCATAATATGATCATCTATCTTACATTGCGAAAGAGAATCGGCCAATCCGAAGTTAAAAACAAACAAACTCACTAGACTTAAGGAATAACAAAGGTGAACGTCTGTTTTACCGTTACCGTCATATACAAGTGGTTGCACCAAAATCTGCGAATCACTGAAGTCAAATTAGTAGTTCTAAAAAAAGTTTGATTTATATAATAAAAGAATAGTTTTGATAAAATGAAGCTTGAATAGAATATCTAAACAAAACAAAAGGAGAACATATAGCAGACCATATAGTTTTTAGCACACGGTTCTATTGTAAGTAAAAACATGCTTGTTGTTTTATACAAAGTAGTTATATAATTTTGGAGATAAAGTATTTGTTATTATAATACATTTAACCCTTTAGCGTCCAAGGGGACAAATGTGTTGCGTTTAAGAAGGTTTATTTTCAATGCAAACTCTGGTGTGTTGAAGACCTTAAAATAATACTTACTCAGTCGCTAAGGGGTTAAGTAGGTAATGGAAATAAATTTTGGGTGAATTCCCCCACCTCCCAACGTCAGCTGATGTGGGGGGAACTGATGTCTTATGTAGGACAGGGGTTCTCAAAGTGTTCCGTACGGAACCACAGGGCTCCGCAAACACTTTTTATATATTAAATTTTAATAAATAAAAAATATTAAAAAGATAATTAAAACATTAAAAATCGCCAATTTTGTAGCTATCACAAGAAAACAGTAATGGTTTTAATGAAATCTGGCAATGGTGGTGGTAAGATATGGCACATGGCCGTTGACAACCCTGCACGAAGAAGTTTACAGCATTTTATCTAATCAGAAGAACAAATTAGATTTTTAATTAAAAGATGACGATTTTCTTCAAAGATTGACATATATTTCAGATATTTTTGCCTTCTTAAATGAAACCGATATTACATACAAGGTAATATATTTCACAGCTCGGGGGAAAAATTCTTGGAAATTTATGTGACAACATTCTTTTCAATCAGTTTTTTTTGCTGGAGAATTTAAACGGCCTCCATCTCTCAGTTTCTAGCTGTTTTAGCCGAATTGGTGGGGCAGTATTTTGTTTCTGACACTGATATCCTTCTATGTTTTGAATTATCTTGAGCGAAGAAATTCCAGAGATTTCGGTTGCAGCTCTAAACTTTTTAGTGAGGTTTCCGACAACCTATCTGTGCGAGAAAACATTTCTATTGTACACAGCATCTAAAAATAAATACAGAAACCGGCTGGATGCAGAACATGACATAATCTTACTATTTACTTCTATTGAAATCCAAATTTATAACATTTCAAAAAACAAAACATCAGATGCATCCCAGTCATTAAGAAAACAAGCACGAGTAAATGCTATGCATTGAATGCTGTGTTTGTATGTTTAAAAGAGTTTCTAAGATTGTGTAATTTTGTAATACAATTCTATATATTATTACATTAACTTTTTTTTTCATTTGTTTCCAATAAAATTATCTCTGAATCTTCAAAAATATTTTGGTTAATCATGAATTTGATGATAAAATATATATTATTTAAAAAAATAACAATTTTTGTCCAAAAAGTCCTTCAGAGATTCTACATTAGAATCTCCAGTGCTTTCATTTGTTTTAAATAAACCTTTCTCTAAACCTTCAAATCAAAATTTCGGCTAACCATGAATTTCAAGTTTTTTTTTTAAAATGTATGTTTTAATAAGTAAATATTGAATACCAGTGTAGAATGTTATGTTCTTTATTTTCATTTCAACAAACTTTTCTGTAAAATGTTTTTTTATTATTTTGAAAAAATGACAAAATTTCAGTCAAGTCCACAAATGATCTACCGCTCCAACAACAACAACAATAATAAACAATCAGAGGTCATTTATAGAAGCTGTTTTTTCAAACACAACTTGATAACAATATTAATTATTCCAGAACCTAAATTGGTAAGTGATAATGTTATTTTGTTCTTAATTCCTTATAAATTTATTGTGCGGGTTCCAGAGCATCAACAGCTTGAGGATTTTCATATGTAGTCTACATCAGTGCTACTCAAAGTGTGGTACGCGTACCGGAGCCGGTACGCAAGCCATGGTCTGCCGGTACGCGAAGAGATCCCAGAAAAGAAATAAGCAGTAGTAAAATTCCATGCCACGGGAGGCTGGTGGGATATCTGACTCAGTTTTTTTTTGTTTTATTTTTCTAATAAGAATACAGCATGGTAGTTATTTAATTGGA
>JARUHE010255595.1:0-13001 GCA_031471125.1 Archaeomysis grebnitzkii | reverse complement strand
GTGATGTTATAGAATATGAAATAATGTAATCACTTATAGACACAGAGCACGGCGCACGCGATACTCCTTGACAATGTGCATTAATGGATCATAAAAAAATGTATGAAAATATATTGTAATATATAGTTGATATATATGAAATATGAAATTGTACTTACGCAATACGTTGCTTAGTCGGTTGTAGAAGGTTTAGGTAAGAAAGAAGAGATAGTTTAGAAAAGAGGACAGAGAAAGAATAAAGTACCCATAACCTGGTTTGGTAAGTTGTAAAGGCACGACCTTTTGAGGCGCACGTCTCACTTCGTTGAGATATCGGAAAAGAGTGAGAGGGAATCTAGTACATTTATCGATATGATCTTTTACACGATAATTACGGTGCAAGGCATACAATGGGGCAATTTCACAAGTCCAAGACAATATAAAAAGGAACATCTTAATATCTAATTAAACCTAACTTAAACTTAATTATGTAATATAATGAATATTGAAGGTATATAACACATACATAATTCAAGATTTAAAAAGAAATAGATGATCTGTTAAATTCATCGATTTAAACAAATTAAAATGCAATGATTTAAATAAATTAAAATGCAACGATTTAAATAAATTAAAATAATCAGTTAAAGTTAAATAAATTAATTTTACAGAAGCTCCTCTTTATTAATATAGGAAAATTGTGTTATCAAAGAAAACGAAATGTTTTATGAGACACTTGTTTATTTGCAATCAAAGATAATGTCAACTATACAAGTATTATAGAAGACATGAAATAAAGATGTTGTACTTAAATGTACACAATAAAACCATGCATACCATAAAATCATGAACTGCAAAAAATATCGCTAAACCAGTGATCATTTCCCGAAAATGATCTCGTGAAGTATAAATTCACGTGTACTGGGAGGTTCACCTGTATAGCACTGCTAAAAATCTACAAAATTTAATTTTCTAAATCGTTTCATAATTTTAATGAAATACAAAAAAAGATTATCCTAAAAAACTAAGTTTCGTAATTTTAATGAAATAAAAAAAGATTATCCTAAAAAATTAAGTTTTCGATAATAATGTTTGTGTTTTTACATATGGCGCGTCCTCTCAGTCGGGGTAAGCTTAGCATCAATCAACTGGCAATCCCGCAAATGCTGTGACAATTAATTCTAAATCCTCGGCTTTGTCTTTCATCCAAAACTTGGAATTCATAAAAAGAATGTACAATAATAAAAAAAATAATAAAACAATAATAGAGTTTTTAGACTTAGACTTTTCTTTGTACAACAAAAAAATACAAAACCAATAAGGGTACGATCCCACTATGGCGTACACTTTTAATTATATTTTACAATAAAACATTTACAAAAATATATTCAGTTTTTTATATTTATCAAAAATGAAAACAATTAGAAGACATAAAAAAATAAATTTAATTAAATTCTCAATATGATGTAACAATATTTAGATTTGTATCTACAAACTACTAAATAATAATAATAATAATAACAATAATATTAGTAATAATAATAATAATAATAACAAGAATAATTATAATAATAATAATAAAAATAACAATAATAATAATAATAAGGTGAAACTTTACAAGCGCTATAGCAAACTGTACGACAATGGCGAATTTTGGGAAATAACTTTCTTTCGTAAGTTTTAAAAAACTACAGAAACTCGCCTAACTTTACCTAACCCAACCTTCTCGTATGTACAGAGTGTAAATATATAAACAAGAGTACCTATAAAAAGTATGCCGTAGTGCTTATAAAGTTTCACCAATAATAATATTTGAATGTGGGTTACCTCACTTCTGCTATTGTCGACACGTTTAATATATTCCATGCTTCTGCGCTTCTCGCATTGAACATTTTCTTTTCTGTTTGATACATGCAGATGTGAATCTGCCTAGTTGTTCTATTTATTAAAATTGATTTTTTTAGTTCTATGTATCATTTGCTGTTAGCATATTTAGGGTTTTTATGAATGAGCACAGAGGTGTAGCTTGTTGGTGTTTTCTATGTTTAATGGATTTAATTCTTCAATTACCGTCATTTATTACTTCAACAGCAAGGTTTACACATTTTTGGGCTGTATACCGTAATTAATTGTTTGAACATATATCCCATACTATTGAGAAATATTTTGATTGTGATAGTGCAACACTATTGACAACTATCAATCTAGACTTCTCATCAAAATCGTATCATATTGTACCAATGTGATATGATTTTGATTGAATCACAAGATATTTTATTGAATCAACTTTAGTGATGTAAATTTTGACTATCTTAAACATAAAGGTTAGTCAGTTTGACTATCTTAAACATAAAGGTTAGTCAGTTTGATTATCTTAGACCTACAAGTGTTTCAAAATGATTGAATCAATAATACAAAAGACAATGATTATTGTTTATAAAAATGATTAAGTTTTAAACAATGAAGATAATTTCCAATGTTAATTCTAATGTACCACCAACAGCACAATAAACGCACATTCTTCAAATAGAAAAATTAGAATTATGACGTTGTAAATTATTATTTTTTTGCTGTAAATTACACACTGTAAAAATTTAGTGTAGATTTTCACAGTATGAAACTTACAACAAAAAATAATAATTTGTAACTTCAGTATACTTATTTTTCTATTTGAAAAATGTGCGATTATTGTGCTGTTGATGGTACATTAAGTCCTTAAGTTCTATAAAGGATGATTGATAAGCCTCCACGTGTATAGGCTTTAGCATTGTCACAATAAAAAAAAGATTCCAGTGAATTTTCATCAGAATCTGCAAATGGTGGAATTAATAGATTTATATATTAACGGTTGTCTTGTGGTGTGATTGATTATTTATTTATTGTCATGTGATGCGAATCCAAACAAAATTATTTTATAAACTCTATTTTTAGACTCCTCGAAATGTTTGCTTCTGTTCCAGTTTATCTTGAAAATGTCATTAGGTTGTTTTTCTTATAAGCTTTTAGTTTTTAGTTTTATTTCACATTATTGTAATTGTTATTATTTTTTATGAACAAGATATTATTTCAACGATTCTGTTGTTTTATAATGCGGAACAAAACCCATAAAAACGTAGTTTTTAATGGAATATTTTGTGCTCACACGCAAAGGTGGTTCAGGGTACACTGGAGATGTTTGACTAGCTTTTTTTGTCTGGGATAGTCAAAATTGACGTGATCAAATTGACTAACCTGTATTGACAGTGCACGTCAACGTTAGCAACGCAGTTAAATAATCTTTAATGGATTGAACATTAATCTGGATAATTAATTGATACTCTCATCAGCTTGTTAATGTTTCCATGAATAATCTGGTGTGATTAAAAGCCTCTAATGGGAGAACGTGATATGTAGATCGGATATAAAATGAATAATTCTTATTCATTAATAACACATCTGAAGAATAACTTTTTGTCTACACAATATGATAATAATTATAATAATGATAAAAATAGTAGTATTACTAATAATAATGAAAACCATCCCACAGTAACATTCTTCAGTCCTTCACATGTTTAAGTGACGTCTACTCTAAGAATATGCACCCAACATATGGCGCTTCTTTCAAGCCCGGATAAGCTTAGCATTTAACGGGAATAATGCCACGTTCAAATTCCCAATGAATAGTCTAAAGCTAACTTGAATCTTGTTTTTTCGTTGATTAAAATCAACTTTATTTAAAAAAAACTTTTAATTTGAAAGTTACAAAATTCATTTTTTTAAACTAATTCGTTATTTTAAATTTGATTTCTTGGATTTACAAATTATTTGGGTACGACCAAATACGCATTTTGTATTTGGCCAATTTGTGGTCAATTGAGTCACTAAAGCTACGTTCTCAACCAACCTTATTTGTTTTAAATTAGAATCGTATCAATATTTTAACATCGTGTCGTGATGGGTTAAAAACACATTTTATTTCGGTTAAGAATTGTTTTTGTGTTAATATTTATAAATATAGAGTATGTATATCGCTATATTTATAAATATTTACACAATTTTTAACCAAATACAGATGTGTTTTTAACTCGTCACGATACGATATTGAAATAGTGATACGATTTCAATTTTTAAAAAATGTATTCAAAACAAAAAAGGTTGGTCGAGAACGTAATTGAATGCACTTTGCATCTTTTGCGTCTGAGACCTTCAATTGCATAAGTCAATATTCAACACAGTTGCTATTCTTCAGTATAAGCTTGATATGTATCGACAATATGACAAGTGAGGTAAGCCCTATGTTAATAAATGTGGGTTACCTCACTTGTGCTATTGTCGATTCATATCATAAATACTTATTAACTGATTTTTTGTTTTTATTGAAAATTATACAAATGTTGTTTTACAAAATATAATAATAAAAATAGATAAAGCAAATAAATTTTGCGTTTTAGTGAAAGTTGTGATGAAAAATAGTCCGTCATTCCCTTTAAATAAAAATAAATTATTTTGCTCAACTCTGTGAAAAGTTAATTTTTTATTTTTAGTAAATGTTGTTTGGGATGAATAGTTCTTCATTTCATTCTAAGTATACATTGTTTTAAAATCAAAAACAAATAAAAGTAAACACTCAATTTTGATTTTGGTTAACACTATACAATTACTCTTCTTACAACAGCTTATTATCTCAAAAATATAAGTTTGTGTAAAAGATTTATTTAGTAAACATTCTTGTGAAATGAAAAAGAAAAGAGTCGGTTTTTCAAAGTATTAAAAAAATCACCTAACAATACTATTATTTAAAAACCTACAAATATTAGAAATAAAAATGGTAATGCAGAATAATTAGAATTGAAAGTGTAACATTTTATTCTAAACATACATTGTTGTAAAGTCAATAACAAAAAACCTTAACTAGACCACAACTCGATACAAATTTAATATACCATTTTTATGATTAGATAACATTTTTTATTTAAATAAATCTTTTATGATTTAGTAAGATTTTTTTATTTAGATAAACCTTTTATGATTAAATAAGAACTATAAATACAAGCACAATTTTGTTTATGATTGAATAAAGTTATTTATGATTAAATAAACAAATTATATTTAAATACTAATTTTTCATGATTGAATAAAGGTATTTATGATTACATTAACAAACTTTAAAAATTTTATTAATGATTAAAAATAGAAAGTTTAAAGAAAATCTCTTCTTAAAATCTTCATTTATATTCCCAAAAATGTAATTTTTCGCTCCGACGAATTTGTTTTCAGGAATTTTAAATTTCCTTAATCCTCGATTATTGAGAGTTTTAAATTTCTTTAATCCTCGATTATCGATAATTTTAAATTTCCTTAATACTCAATTATTGAGTATTTTTAATTATATTAATTAAGTGAGGTAAGCTCTACAGTATTTGACTGTGGGTTACCTCACTTGTGCTATTGTCGATCCATTTATATGATTAAACTTCTTGCATTGAAAAAGATGGAAAATATATGTTAAAACAAATGCTAAAGTTTTACTACAAGAAAAATGCATTACTGTTAGTATTTCAAACCGTCTTTTTATGTGCGTAGACTTTTATCTTTTAGACACTAATGTATTAATGTGAAAGTTTTATTTTTTAAATATTTTTCATTGAACATTTTTCTTTTGTAAAACCTCTAAATTAATTTATTTAAATGCAAACATCTTTGAAAATTATTTCATTTTTCATCTTTAAAATTTTATTTAAACGTTGCTAATATGTTACTTATGTATTTTTTATTTATTTATTTATTTGTTTTGTTTATTTATTTATTTATTTATTTATTTATTTATTTATTTATTTATTTATTTATTTATTTATTCATTTATTTACTGATTAATGTTTCACTGTTTTATTGTTTAAAGTTCATTGTATGGAGGACTTTATAAATCTTTTATAATGTGTATGGATTGTAGCAAAATTGGATTTTATTTTATTTTTTAATATTATGTTTGTAAACATAACCAACGTAGGCAATTTGTAATATATGTTTGAAGTCTAAGGTCTAATATTGTCATTATTTGAAGTATTATTATTATAATATGATTGTAGAATAATTTGTTGTAATTTAACTAAATAATGTCAATGTATTGCAATGGTAGAAATGACTGATGACCATAATAAATATTTTTATTTATTTAGGAACATTGAAATAACTAAATCAATAAAGTTTCCTACAAATGGCTGTGGAATGTTTTGTGGGAACTTTTCAGTAGTTTTAGAAATTTTCTAAAACCTTTGGTACTTTGAAATTAATTTTGAAGAATGTAGTTTATTATCAATTATTATAAAAAAATTTATGTTAGATATTGTAAAAAGGTTTATATATACACTCTATGTTTATCTAAAATAAACTATCTTTTGATAATAGTAGTAAAATAATAAAAATTGTCATATTACGTTAAGAAAAACATTTAAAACAGAAAACACAAGTGATCGAAAGAGAAATCATAATAATTTTTATAGCAAATCTCAATCACAATAAAATGTAAATTCAATAATTCATTGTAAGTTAATGGGAAAATAGCATAGGAGTTATTATCAAAACAATTTTATTATATTCAAGTCCATGTAGCAATAAATACTCAGCGTTAAACGTTTAAGCAAATAGCACCAATGTTTACTAGGTTCTAGAGCGGCATACCTGCCAGGAAGTGCCTTGGGAAAAAGACACAATTGTTGACGAGTCTGTAAACATTATGTGGATCTAGCAAAGGAAGAAACTAATAAACAAGTTTGTTTACAAAACATTATTATGAATATTACTAATAAAAAAACAATAATTTTTTATTAAGTTTTAAGAAGTACTAAAGATATTTGTAGACTTAATACCTGAATTAACTTTATATAAGCTTATTACCTACCCTATATAGCTTACTGTATGAGATAAAATGACTTTAAAACTATATTTTATCTTTTCAAAACATGTGGTGTCTTAGAATTCATCCTTGTATTGTTATTAATTAACAACTAGGATATCTTAAAATACAATAAATAAAACGCTACAATCACTTGGTTAGCTTGGCAATAAGAAATCAAGTTTCCTATTTTTTTAAATCAAAATGTTTTGCACTATTTCAACTGGCCTGTTATTATTTCAACAGCTTTGTTATTATTTCAACTGTTCCGTTGTTATTTCAACTGGTTCGTTATTATTTCAACTGTTTCGTTATTAATTCAACTGGTCCGTTATTTTTTCAACTGCTCCGTTATTTTTTAAACTGGTGCGTTATTATTTCAACTGTTACGTTATTATTTCAACTGTCCTGTTATTATTTCAACTATTCAGTTATTATTTAAACGGGTCTTTTATTTTTTAAACTAACGGTTCCGTTATTATTTCAATTGGTTCATTATTATTTCAAGTGTTTCGGTATTATTTCAACAAGTACGTTATTATTTCAACTGGTACGTTATTATTTCAACTGTTCCTTTGTTATCTCAACTGGTCCGTTATTTTTTCAACAGGTCCGTTATATTTTCAACTGGTTCGTGATTATTTTAACTAGTCCGTTAAAAAACAGTTTGGATTGATGTAATTTATTTTATATGCTCTATGATGTTTCAAAAAGAGGACAAATTATTTAGATTAAAAAAGTAAGTTCATATTAAGCTACAAATAAATATTTTCATTTGAGCAGAGAATCGAATCCCTTACCTCATGCAAGAATGACGAAGTCATCTTTGTTTACTTCAAATTTCGATGATGTTCAGTCTAAGAAAATGAAGGTATTTACTATAGTTTCAAGTCAACGGCCTTGGCCACGTTGAAACACCGTTTCCCGTATGATCAGCGAAGTTAAGCAACGTTGGGTCTGGTTAGTACTTGGATGGGTGACCGTCTGGGAACACCAGATGCTGTTGGCAACAGGCGGTGAATGTGCATTGCACCCATAGCCTGGTCCATTGGGACCAAATAATAAATAAATAAATAAAAAACTATAGTTTCAATTAAACCATGTACACAGCCGAATATTATTGTTATTTGTTTTATAATGACCCAACGTTCGCATATACTGTATGTTTAACAGTGCACAATCAAATTGTATGAATAATACAAAAAGCATGAACTGAAAGAAGCCAATTAAACTAAGAGTAGGTTTGTTTCGAAAACTCAAATAAACAAGAACAAAACATTTTGTGGCAGGGAACAGGTGCGTCTTCGTTTGGTAAAACCTTAAACAAAAATGAAATAACTTATAGGCCTAATCAAATGAATAATTAATTCAATGTTTGACAAGCAATGGTCATTTGAAGACTAGTGCTGCGTAAGAAAATCTCATTCACATCGATTCAAGTCCATTTCAAGATGTTCATTGGGAAGTTTAAGCGTTGGTTTAACATGGTTAAAATGATAGTTATCTTTCCCTTAAGATTGCATATACTATATTAAACTTATGCTGGCTTGGAAGAAGCAGAACATATCTTTAGAAAACACTTCACATTGGGTAGGTAGTAGTTAAGTGGAGGAGAGTTAATTAGATTACATCTAAGCTCAAAGATATTATCATCGTTACAATATTTGAAATAAGGCATTATTATTTATTGGTAGTCTACATGTTAATTATTTTACATTACTGTTTTACCGCCAAACTTAAAATGTGATATCGATAAGTTTGATTGTGAAACGATGCAGGCGCTTGGGGGAACGGAAAGCAATACCAACAGCATTAATTGTCAAATCAATGTGCCATGTGGGGATGGGGAGGTGGGAGGTGCGCGTGTAAGTGTGTGTGTGTGTGGAATGCCCGTCAAACTGAGTGATAGCTGCTTGATCATGTAAATGCCATTAAGACAATTTTGGACGTAAGAGCTCTCAATTCTATATAACAATTGATAGGTCAAAAGAAGTAAAATATGAACGAGTTTCTTATTTTTTTACTTAGGGTAAAACCCTATAAACCAACATCTAGGTTAAGAGGAAGTTGAACAGGAGCATGCTAGTTCTTCTTCTTCTTTTTTGAGGACCAATTGAGTTTTGGGCGTTAACATTACAGAGATTTGATGATTGGAAATGAACAGT
This sequence comes from Archaeomysis grebnitzkii, assembly GCA_031471125.1. Lineage (NCBI taxonomy): Eukaryota > Metazoa > Arthropoda > Malacostraca > Mysida > Mysidae > Archaeomysis > Archaeomysis grebnitzkii. The sequence goes on along the minus strand of JARUHE010255595.1, from coordinate 3,983 downwards.
TCTGCTAAAATAAAATATAACAACATTGAATTTTATACTTCCTCACGTACTTACTGGTCGCCCTCAGATTCAATTACAATTATAATATTTCATGGGTTAAAAGTTAGGTTTCCCTAGTTAAGTACATATGTCCATAGCTGGTGCAATATTTATCAAATGGGTGAGTGAACTATTAAGAATGCTCATGAAAGTAATAATTACCATAATTCGATAAAGTTACGTCATTTAATCACATTAACATCTTTTGAGGCCCAGTTGAAGAAAGGATGTCATTCACATAAACTGATCTTTGATAAACTGACATGTTGAATTCCATGAGTTGCCGGCTCGTACACATCTGTCACAGCCAAATGATTGGCGTATGAGGAGAATAAACTTTATAAGTGCAGACACAAGTGATAGAGTTGCCGTCAACAAAAAGCTTAGGAAGATCAGCATAGCAGAGTTTTTGAAAGGCAATAAGATCGTTCAAGATAATTATATTTGTAAATTGCTAACTAGGCCTACATATGATAACAGACAGTAACTTATTTAGAAAGTCAGAAACGTGTGTAGGGCTACAGTTTCCTTAACAAGACGTTAAAGTCTAAGGCTTAGATAGTATATGGAATTCATTACTAGTTTGTATCACACGCTGAAAATATGTTGGTATATAATTAACAAAATAAATAATACTTAGCTTTCATATATTTGTTCTTAATAAAACAATAAAATATTTAATTTGTAAATATCTTATGTGTTGAACTTTTTTCTTGATTACCAAGTTTACTAAGCTGGTGTGAATTGAACATTATAAGGCGTTGAATAAAAAAAATTTCTGACGATCATACGAGTATTATATTCAACAATGAGAACAAGCATACCATTTTGCTATAAGGCATACCTTCACATTTATGCCCTTGAAGGTCTAGTTATATTTTGCCTGGCATGAAAAACATTTACACATGAAGAAAATTTACAGTACAGATCACAAGAAATAGTATACGTCAACATATAGATCTCGATATAAATTATCTACCATAATATGTATTGTAGTATATCAACTTATTTTAAATATCTTACAAAACAATAATAAATAATTTTTTTTCAAAGTAACGTTGAATAATAGAAAAGCTAATTTAATTTTGAAAACATGGATATGTATGTACGACTAGAACAAGAAATAAGCTGTATACTATAGTAAAACATATTTATAAGCATTGTTAAATTGTATTGTTAATGATCTTGGGAAAAACTCGATTTCAGAAAACTGTTTTTGTCAACTCCTTAAACAAGCTCAAAACAGGGTAGGCACCAACTTAATTTAATTTCGTTTGGCTCTCCAGTAACCATAATTTTTTTCCAAACTTGTAAAATAATGGAAAAGACAGGATGCTTCACAATAACATTATTGTTTAGATTTTCTTACTTGACATAAATTAGTTTTCTCTTTTTTTGTTTTATTATTTAATACTCTAGGAAGTCATTAGAGGATATGTAAAAAATAAAAAAAATAAAAAATCCAAAGCCTAGTTTGAATTTAAAATAAAAGACCATATTGAATATTAATTTGGAACTATAATTACAATATTAAACTGATGTAACATTGTTTTAAAACATGTGTATTTAAGTTGATTAATTTAATTAATTTAATTGCAATAGTAAACTGATAAAATATTGTTTTAAAGAATGTGTTTAATTTTAGTTTTATGCCAAAAAAGACAAAGATTTTATACTTTTTGAGTCTTTCAAGATTATAACTTTTAAATTCTTGTTTTTTCTTTCAATACTTTTTGTTTATTTCAGAAATCATATTATTTACAGAATAAAAACAAATTTTGTATACAACACCAAATAATTAAATATGGTGCAGCTAAATTCTTAATACAGTACAGCTAAAGTTATTAAAATTATATAGCTGAAGCCATCAATGAAATGCAGCTGAAGTTCTTAAGAAGGTGCAAGTAAAGTTACAAAGAAAATTAAATTAAATATATAACACGTTGATGTAAATTTTAAGATATTCAAGTTTAGAAAAACAGATTCCCTGTACAAATACAGATTGTCTTTATTTTTATGTGTTCATTTTGTAAAAATTCAATTTTTTGTCGGTCATACAGGTAAAAAATTTGTTTTCAAACATTTACCCGAAACCGTTCAGAGACCACTCATCAAACTACATTAATATTAAAGTGTTATCCAAATGTATACAAGGTTACATAATTGTGTACAAATGTGTATGTCCTATCCAAATGTACCTTCCACCTCAACGGCTGTGAGTAGCAGTTTGAAAAAATCACATTTGTGCCCGCAAAACTATAAACTAACATTAATGTTAATTTTCCCAGTATTTCGTTCGTTTGGTATTTGAACAAGACAAATGATATCCGTTTTAACGTGATACCGAATTGGACCGACAATAGAACAAGTGAGGCAACCAACATACAAATAACATTCAACTTACCTCACTTGCGACGGAAAATTTATTCTTGTGATGGATTAATAAAACTGTGTTTGTGGTGCGTAAGGTGAGAAGTCGGACCATTGCGGTGCCTTTTCACACTTTAAGACCTGACCGGAACCGCGCGGATGCTCGTTTGTGGCACCCATTAGTGCCTGGCTTAACTTTGGACAGTGCCTCTGATATTTTTACTTTAACGGATTTGTTTTCCGGAATAAACATCTAGGTTATATTATAGAGATTTTAATCTGACATATTTAGATTTTTACAATTCCATAAACTTTTTAAAGAGTAATGTAAGTCTTGAACGACATTTTTGTGTTTTACTTATTTAAATGATGTATCGTTAACTTATACTCGTTTTGCTAGCATGTAAACTATGGATGCAGATTCTATGGACATTTGATATGTATTTCATAAAATGAAATGATTAAAATTAATAAATAAAACACAATTCAAATTATAGTTGTAAGGTTTTGTAAAGTGTTTATATAATTAGATGATTATATAATAATAGACAAATAAATGTAATGATAAGGGAAAATAAATTAAGCAAACTTACTATTGCCCAAGTCTTCGTCAACAAATAAACTATTTATAACATGGATCGACAATATCACAAGTAAGATAAGCTCTATATTAATTGAATGTAGGTTACCTCACTTGTGCTTTTGTCGATCCATATGCAGTTTTAAGTTATTATGTTAGTTACTGAAACAAATCAGCCTATTTATATTCCAATGTTTTAAGACAAATTCTACAAAGCAATTTAAAACTTCTAATTTGCGTAAGTTTTTAGTTGTGGAGTTTTTTTTATTTTTTATAATACTCATAACGTTACTAGAAGTCAAATTAGTGTTGTGTATGATTATAGTGAACAATATCCTTGTTGAATAGTTAATCTTTTTTAAATTAAATCTAAAAGTTCAAACCATTTTCAGGACAAATAAAAGCGGTCCCCTTTGGGTCAATCATTAATTACATTTTTTGGCATACAACGCTAATTATTTGTATTCGAAACAATCTCATTTTCTGGCACACGTTTTACGGTTGACCACAAGCAATCAAATTTGAAAAATGTTTTTACAATATTCGGAAAGAAAGATAACCCGAACCGGATTTATCCGGTGTTATTACTAGCGGTGATCTGGTTTCAATGAAACATAAATTTATTAAATATTTGTCATGGGTGATCCGTTTTCCTGAAATATTTAAACTTTTCAAAAAACCTACTCTGGATGGTGTGACCTAGTGGCTTGAGTGATTACTTTTTAATCAGCGTTACTTGTGACGCGAGTTCGAACTTCAGTAAGTCCCCATGAGCTTACCACACGAATTAGCTTCTAATCCACATAGGATCTAATTACTACGACAGGAAGGTATCGCCGTATGTTGGGATAAGCAATTCATTTGGGTACTGAATAATATGATCGCACGTTAAGCGGCGAAGAATGACCACGTGTTATGTGATCCATTATAGAAGGTTCAACTACTAACATTATTACTGTTATTTTCTAACATAAATAGTCATGCTGTTACTTAC
>JARUHE010255373.1:0-13003 GCA_031471125.1 Archaeomysis grebnitzkii | reverse complement strand
AAAGCCGCGTTTCCGAAATTGACCCATGGGACTCAAAGTACCACTGTACAATGAGGGTTCGTACCTCAGTGCTATATCTTCTTATAGTGACGTCGGAAGGGCAGTTCTAAATGATGTGAAAAAATAAAAAAAAATATTCAGAAAGAAAAAGTTATGAATTTTTTCATGGGCCACCCTGTACTTTAAAATAAACAAAAAATTAACAATAACACGTTTTATTTTTAGATTTATTCTAATTATTACAAAACAAATAATAAGACTATTACTTTTATAAATATCAATTTAAATCTTTCTTATCACATATTTAAAAAATTGAATGTCTATAAAAAATAATTAAAAAACTTTAAAACTATCGTCAAGTTTGATTCAATGTTACTGTCATGGTTGGCTTGTTTCAAAGTGCCTTTAGCATATCAAAAAATTGAATATAAAAAAATATTTTGTTATTTTTAAAGTTGAATTCAAAAATAAAAAAAGCATTATTAAAAAAATGTATTACCTACTTTCTTTGTAAATATTAAATAATTAGTTGTCTCGTATAAAGAATTTAATTTTTTTTATTAAAACTGTCGGTGATAAAAACAGAAATATATTTATTTGGAATAAATAATTATAATTCATCTTGAAATATTTTATTTGAAAAAAAAATACTATTAAAACAATTCCTATTATTTGACGAACAAAAAACTTGCCAATAAAATCTTCTTTTTTTTTGTTATTTATTAAAACTTTCAATTTATATCTTTCATAATCTGTTGATTAGCTATGTTTATTACAATGTAAATGTGTATAATATCCTAATCAAATTCAGTCAAATAATAAAAATTTCAAACAAGTAATAATAATTTCAACCAAATAATAATAATTTAAAACAAATAATAATAATTTAAACCAAATAATGCAATTTTCAAACAAATAATAATAATTTCAACCAAATAATGCAATTTTCAAACAAATAATAATAATTTCAACCAAATAATAATAATTTAAAACAAATAATAATAATTTCAACCAAATAATGCAATTTTCAAACAAATAATCATAATTTCAACCAAATAATGCAATTTTCAAACAAATAATAATTTCAACCAAATAATGCAATTTTCAAACAAATAATAATAATTTCAAACAAATAATCCAATTTTCAAACAAATAATAATAATTTCAACCAAATAATGCAATTTTCAAACAAATAATAATAATTTAAAACAAATAATAATAATTTCAACCAAATAATGAAATTTTCAAACAAATAATAATAATTTCAACCAAATAATGCAATTTTCAACCAAATAATAATAATTTAAAACAAATAATAATAATTTCAACCAAATAATGCAATTTTCAAACAAATAATAATAATTTCAACCAAATAATGCAATTTTCAAACAAATAGTAATAATTTAAAACAAATAATAATAATTTCAACAAAATAATAATAATTTAAAACAAATAATAATAATTTCAACCAAATAATAATAGTTTCAACCAAAAAATAATAATAATTTAAAACAAATAATAATAACAATGATAAATCACTCTCTTCTTCACAATAATGCCCGCAAAGTCATAAAATAATAAGTTCAACCAAATAATAATAATTTAAAACAAATAATAGTAATAATAATTTAAAACAAATAATAATAATAATAAATTAAACTGTACAATTAAAATATTTTTCTTTTAAAAATTTGTTAAATTTAAATGTGAAACCATAAAACTTAAAACAAAATACTACCACAATTATTTATTACATAAAATTATAATTTTATTCAATATAAATGTATATAATTTTATATAAATAAATACTAAAATACATATAATTACATAAATCTATCTGTCCTTAGTAAGCTGGTCAAACAAGTATATATTTATAAAGAAAATTATATGCTAGTATATATCTTGATTATGTATATTGTTATACTAGATGAATAAATAGTATATATTTTGTAATAAATAATATATACTTTTTGCAATGAACAATTCACGTCAACAAAGTTATTGATTTATATCTTCGTATTAAAACAGATTTCATATTGTGGTTTTAAGACTTTGATGAATTATAAAGCATTTGAATCAAGTTTGTTTTATATCATCAATCAGGATACTATTTAACGTAGTATTAGTACAATACTAAAAATGTAGTATTACTAAAATGGTACTAATATAGTTTTATTAATGTAGTGTTATTATAATATTATTAGTGTAGTACTACTACAACACTAATAATACTTTTTCTTTATGTAGTATTACTTCAATATCATTAATATAGCTTTATTAATGGTGTGTTATTATAGTATTACCAACGTAGTATTATTAAAATGTTATTAATATAGTTTTATTAATATAGAACTGATATAGTGTTATTAATGTTGTTGCAGTGAATTCATATACAGTAGTAATAATAACTTATATTGTTGTTTGTGTGAATAAAAGATTAAATGGTAATTTTATTATTATTATTGCTTTTATTCATAATGATATTAACAATAATAATAGAACAATAATGGCAATAGCAACTACAATGAAAGACAAAAGTAATGCATGATAAATAAAATAATAATAACAAGTTTGATGTTAATAAGAAACAAAAACAATGAATTGCAAACAACAAATGATACATAATAAACAATAAATAATACACAATCAATCTAGATGATAAAAATAAATAGGAAACAAGCAAACAACAAATAAATAGTACAGTATAAACAGTAAATGTTAGTTAATAAATACAAAAATACAAACAATAAGTATTAAATAATAAAGTTAATGATAATAAAGTTAATGGCAATTAACAAATACAAAACCACAAACAATAAGTAATAAATACTAAATAAGAAATAATAAATAACTTATTTAAATGATAAATAATAAATGAACATTTAACACTGTACTTATCATAAGGTGAATCAAGATAATTTCAACGATTAATCATTAGACTTCTTTTGTGTAGGAAGTTTTTTTGCTCTACCTCCATACAAAACGAACTCAATACTGTTAATTAAACTAAACTAATTTAATTTAAATAAAATATAATAAAACTGAAGTTAAAATAAATACAAATTCAATAAAACTAAAATTAAAATAAATAACAAAAAACTAAACTAAAATTAAGACAAGTAAAATAAAGACCAATAACATAAAACTAAAACTAAAACAAATAAAATAAAGAACAATGACATAAAACTAAAATTTAAACAAATAAAATGAAATTAACATAATTAATAAATAATATTATTAAAATAAACAAAAATACAAATATTTTGTTAGCTTTTTATTTTATTAACTTAATTGCAAAACAGGAAAAAGGTGTCACAAGCAATCACTGTTCATTAGGACAATATCGCCTCCTTAAAAATATATTCCAAGCCTTGGCATCTTACAAATTGTATCAAAAAAAACAAAATTCAAGCCTTGGCATCTTACAAATTGTATCGAAAAAAGTCTTGGCATATTTTATATTGTACTTTAAAATTACATACTAAAAGCCTTGGCATTTTACATATCGTACTTTAAAGTTAAATACTATAAGCCGTGGTGTATTACAAATTGTGTTTAAACATAGACTACAAGTTTTGGCATTTTACATATTGTACTTTAAAATTATATTTCATTGGGAGAAACTTATATATCATATTTGCTGAATGATGATCTAAATAAGGATTATATATTATTTAATTCGATAATACTATAAAAAAACAACTTTAAAATCAAATAAAATCACAAATGAATTATTTATTAAAGTGTGTAGCTTTTTTACTCTATTATGTTCTATGCCAGAATATCAGGTGTACTGGACAGTGTACAGTGGTAAGCCCATCGAAACATCTTTCAACTTATGTTGAATATAATCATACAAGTTAAACCAAATCTGACCATAAATTCTTTCAGTGTACTTTTTACTATTTACAAATAAGTACTAGAAAGGTAGTTTATCTTATGTTAAGTACAAGCCGTCTTGCAATTACTATAATCAGAAAGGATGGTATGCAAGGTGCACTTTTTTAGTTGTTCCTCCAGGATATTTGAAACAACTACTTCAGCCATTTCCTCATTCTGCTCAACAATTTAACTGTAACATTGTTTGTGCCAAACTAAATCTGACATTGTGCCTCGTATGAAAAGTAAAGAATTTTAACGTAAACTACGTTTATAACTTTACTAACTTATGTAGATTAATTATAATTTCCTCAATGATAACGTTTTTACTAGTTTTCATAGATTTTAAGCGACGTTTAAACTGCATTAAACAAATGATAAAATATTGGCATCAATAATTATTAAACAGCAGATAAAAGATCCATTATTTGAATACAATTAATAAAAATATAAATAACGTATCAATTATAAATACTTAAAAACCATTACAAATAGTAATCATTCGTTCACTCCATTATGTAAAAAACGATCAAATGAAATTCTAAAACCTTATCTATAGCAATGATAAAGGAAAAAAGCTCTGCAACGCCTACCTAACTATTGACGTAAGGACGAATTTACAATGGAATTACAACATAAAACAACCCTTAATGTGTGGAAACAATCCTTACCTTAAATTTGATCTTGAATTAAGATTTTGATTAGAAAAAAGTCAGAATCTAAAATGGCGGCACTGACAACAGACAAGATGGATGAGAGGACGAGTGTCCTAAAATAAGATGAATCGAGATGTGACTCACTTCTGGGAGATGGATTGCACACCTCTGAGTATTGCTCTGAGTAACGAAGCGGAGAGATTGCTCTGAGTAGGGAAGCTGAGTATTGCTCTGAGTAGCGAAGCTGTGTGTTGCTCTGAGTAACGACGCTGGGTATTGCTCTGAGTAACGAAGCTGGGTGTTGCTCTGAGTAACGCAGTTGTGTGTTATTGTGAATAATAAAGAATAATAATAGTATTGCTCTGAGAAATGAAACTTGACACTAAATAGTGGTCTTAAAACTGAGGCTGAGTAAGACTAATCAAGTTGAGTTTTAATCTGAGTAATTGGGAGGGACTAAAGTTGCCAAAAATTGTCAATTGTTGTGGTTTGCATTTATAGCCTGGCTCATCGATAACAAATTACAAAGAGAACAAAATCTATTTATTTTTCAATGAGTTTATGAGTCATGCTAGTTTTTTTAGTTCCATTTATTTTTGAAAACAAATTATTAGTATTAACTATATTTTATTTACTAAATTAGTAAATTATTTAGACAACTATGACTTTAAAAAACCTAAAAATGGATTTATTTTATTTAGACAGTTATGACTTTAAAAAACCTAAAAAGTGGATTTTTTCTATTGAGACAGTTATGAATTTAGAAAACTAAGGAAATACGACTTTTAATTTCAAATGTGTTTTAAAGGAGCAAAATAAATTGAAAAAATATAGGCCTATTAGAATCCATGAAGGGCGTTTTAGTTCCCTTGAACAAAGGAAGTCCAAAGCAAATGAAGCGAAAATATTTATTGTTCCATAAAACTTTGTTTTGAACTAAATTCATGAACAACAAAAGATGTTCAAAGTAATCCGTCGCTATTCACTACAATGAAGAAATGTTTTCAAAATCTTTCAGTCTTTTTTTAGAATAAAGTTTATTTCTAAAACTAGCATTTAAAATTATATTTAAAACGTTAATTTATTTAAACTAAATGTTAATTATAATTATTTCATAATAATTAACTTTAAAGTATTTTCAACAAATTAACATTTTTGTTCATTGTTCTCCACAAATAATGAAGTCGTTTGAGAAACTCGACAGCCTTTTAGCTTCAAAGAATTTCTGCTTTTAATTATTCTCCTGCAGGTGACCAGAAATCGAATCTATTGTGACAAATTAGGGCGGTCGGAAAACAATATTTTGCTTCAACTTAGGATTTCCAGAAACAAGATCTGATTTGACACTTTTGGAAACAACAAAAGATTTCAAAAAAGGCATAAATACCTTCTAACAGTTGACTGAGGAGGTTCTTCTTGCACCTAATGTTAGGCAAAAAGACACAATTATGTAGTCATGTAATTAAATAAAAATTGTCATGATAGTAATATATTAAAACTTTATAATGATTTATTACTAAAAAAATGTATTGACTAAAGTACAATGTAAGACATTGTTAACATTTTTGATAATCAGATCGACAATAGCACATGTGGGGCAACCCACATTCAAATAACATAGAACTTACCTCACTTGTGCTATTGTTTGTACAACAATAGCACAAGTGAGGCAACCCACATTCAAATAACATAGATTAACTGACTAGTGCTATCTTCGGTCCAGATATAAAAATAATTTGATCATTATAAATACAAATAATTGATTGTTTAATAGAATAGAAAAAAACAGGTATAATGCTACGTAGATATATTGTCTGATGGTCAATAAAAAACAAACTATAATTCATGTTTATTTGTAACTCACAAACAGTTTCGTAAATAATAATTACGCAATTAAAAAGTAACTCATTTAATTGCAACAAACATTTATCAATGATTGTGTTACAACAAGACAATTTATCGTTATGTTATAGCAAGACAATCAATGGTTATGTCATAACAAGACAACCACTGGTTATGTTATAAAAAAACAACTAATCGTTATGTTATAACCAGAAAACCAAATTGATTACAATCAAGATTTAAACACAATAAACAAAAGTAAAATTAAGATGGTATCATTGGATTAATTAAAAGTTTCTTATTATTATTAGTGTGATGTGTACTTATGTTTATATACTATTGATCTAAGTAAATAAATAAAAATAATATAAAAAACGCATACAGTTAATAAGAATATAAACAATATTGCTATTGTTATTAACAGTATTATTTTTGTTTATACCAAACTTACAGTATCGACATATATAATTGATACTTCTATGGTTAACATATACTGTATATTATTATTATTATTACTTGCAAATAAAGTTTTAACATGTATATAATCAACACTATTGTAGTTATTATATATAATCATAGACAATACTATCTCTAGGTATATAATGAATTATTTTTATCATTTTTGTTATAAACTTATACAATCGATGTTAATTGAAATAGTATTGACAATTATTATTGGCATTTTTAACATTTTCTTTACTATTATATTTATTATCATATTACTTAGGTATAAAAAGCTACAAAAATAAACATGTATTCTAGATGAGGGTAAACAATAATAACAACAACACTAATAATGGTGATACTAATAACTAATAGTGTTATTGTCATTATTAATGTGTTTTAATGGTATTGAAACATTAAACGGTATATTAAAATCATAACTGCTTGCGTTAAAAATAATTAAAGAATAAAGTTCAAAAAAGTGAACTTCTTAGGAGGGATTTTTTGCATGGGGCGGAGCCCCATTTCACACACAGTCAACTGTCCTCGAAATTGACGACATAATTGCCATCTTTCAGAACAAAGCTGAAAGCAAAATGAATAATTATTTCCTAGAGGGACGAATTCGGTTCATAAAATAGAGGTTCATTACAACACTAACTTCAATTTCTTTTAGTCATTATGGTAAAGCTTCAACAGAGATGAATGGGTCAGGACCAGAATGAAGTGTCAAAAGTGTGATCAAATAACGCCAAGACTCGTTTGGAATGAGCCAAATATGTCAAAACTTTCATTTATAAACCAAAATATATTTAAAAGTAATTTGTTTCATGCTACGCTAAATAAACTTTGCATGGTATTCATTTCGTGCTTGAAAAATTAACATTTTAGTGACTTTTTATGCCATAGAATCCTTAACAAAATTACTTGAGAATCCATTTTTTTCGATAATGTAAAATTTCAATTATTTTAAATTTGTCTAAAATTGTTGTCATTGTTTTTTTAAAGATATTTTTCTCGCCTTCCACAATCAAAATTAACAATTAAAGTGATTTGGCGATACTTCACAAGTCAATGTGGGACACTGCAATGAATAATCGAAGATGATTTATAGACCACAACTAGTATAGCATTAGTAAGAGAATCAGAGTTTTGAGGTGCAAGTTTTTATTCATATCTTAATTATAGATTCTGATGAGTATAAATATATAATATGTGTTCAACACCTATTATCATCATCGTGATTATGACGGTTATTTCTTTAAAAGAAATAAAAACTATATTAATAATAATGAAGGCGATAATAAAAATTATAATAAATCGCATTGATGATTATTGTAACATTGATAATAAAAGTTATGATAATTATAATACAAATGCAATAATGGTATTAAATATTTCACAAATTGTTATTGTTATTATATTAATGATACAAATGAAAGCAAGCACTCGGCATTAGAATAAGTATCAAAATAAAAGCTGAGATGGGCCAACCTCTAAAAATTAAATTGTTAAAAATACTTAAAAACAAGGAAATAAAATTGAAACACTCAAAATATAATTTTAAGAAGCCATTGGAAATTTTGATAATAAAAAACTTTTAATTTGATTTTAATTTATGAAAAAAACATATTTTTAAACTATAAAGATAGTTTTAAGTTTCTTATAGTTATAAACTGTCACCTTCTATACAAGTACTTGAGCATTTTATTTCAAATAACTTTTTCTTATAATTTGCTGTAAAATAAATTTTAAAGGCTTTTATTAAAAAGTTCAAATCATTTCACTTGAAACATATAACACAACATAAGTTCAATGAAAAACTGACATGGTTTTATTTAAATAAATGATTTTAGTTATTAAAAAAAATAAGTTGATAACAATATTGTACAATAATATGATAATATAATAATAAAACATTTTAGTTATTAAAACAATAACACAATATTTAATATAATAATACAATTATATTATAATATAATAACAAATGCTTTTAGTTATAACAATAATAAATTGATAAATAGTATAATGATAAATAATTTTAGTTATTAAAAAAGAATAATGTAATATAGCAATATAATAATAAATATTTTTTTTATTGAGTTAACAAGTTGATAAATGATATAATCATATAATATAAAAATAAATAATTTTAATTATTAAAATAATAAGTTGATAAATAAAATAATATAACAATACAAGAATAGATAATTTTAGTTATTAAAACAATAAAATAATAAAACTAAACACCAAAACAAATACAAAGACAAAATAATTTACTTTTTTGCAATGTTTACAAAGGAACCAAAAGGTGAGGATTTAATGGTTTGTCAAGGTCTTCATTTTTGTGTCAATAAAAACCAAAGATTTTGAGCACGTGGCGATTATCTTGAAAATTCGCGGCTTTTCTGTTCATAATGACCACAACTAAAATGGCGACTTCCGGTTTATTTGAACCATTTCACTTACTGGACATCCAACACAAAATGTTAATAAAAAATAACAATTATTAAAAATAACATTTAATAAAAATAACAATTAATAAAAATAACAATTAATAAAAATAACAATTAATAACAATAACAATTAATACAAATAATAATTAATAACAATAACAATTTATAACAATAAATAACAATTACTATTTTAAGATTTTATTCAAAACTTGGAGAATGTATAAGAAATTTAATTTTTAGGTATAAAGTTGAACTATGTTTCAATATTTTTTGATAGCCTCGATTTCCGTTGTGAGGTAAGGCACTCTTCCTTTTTTAAGGTTAGCGGAAGAGATCATTTTAAATCTGCTTTTTATCGTCATGGATAAAATTAAAAAAAACAATGGAATACAAATTATAAATATCCATTGAAAACAAACACAAATAAATTTCGATGAAATTAAAACTCACAATTAAATACAATTAAGAAATACGAACTTACAATGGATTAAACGATCAAATTGCTATTTATGTTCATGAAAATTGTTTACTTATTGTTTCAAAAATTATATTTATGATAAATTATTTGAATGGTCTTAAATCAAACAGACAAATATATAATTAACTTTTTATTGTACAGGCAACAGGTATTAAAATTGACAGTTTAGTTTTATATTAAATAAAAAAATATATATAATATTCAAGATGTAAATATAACAATGTTTGCTTATCTTGATGAACCATTTTGTTTGCCATATATTTATTTATTTCACATTTTAGAAAGTCTTTTTGTTTGTTTTAACTAAATTATAAATTGTTTCACAAAGAATTGAATATTGAATTTCATAAAACAATTTAATATTTACAATATTTTTATATAGAACAATTTTTTTTAAATAAAAAACTAAATTGTTAAATGCAATGTTAACATCTTTAAAATTATATTTTCAACATTAAATGTTTTATTTATAAAATATTTTAATTTTAAAATAAATATATGAAAAAATATATTATAATGTTGAGTACAATTGCTTAGGGGAATTGTTTTATCTTAAGGTAAAATAAATTTTAAGATAAAAATAAAATAAAAATAAAAATAAAATATAAAATTAAATGAAAGTTGAGACAGGGTCACAGGATATTAAATAAGAAACTAAAAACTGAATCGACAGTTAGAGTCGGCTATCATAGTATAGATAAAAAATATTTTTTTATATTTCTATAGAGTAATTTTATATATTTAATAAAAACTATAAATAAAATGTGTTTTATTTCTTAAGTATATAATTATGTGTGTGTGTTATGTGTTTTATTAGAGATAATTATATGGTTGATTATAAATGTCAATAAAATAGAACATTTTGTTGTTATTATTATTATTTTTATTATTGATATTATATGGTTGTCTATATAATACTTTAAAATATATTTTTCGTACATGAATTTTTTTTGTAAATTATTAAAGCTTTGTTAATTGCATTACAAAATAAATGTATATAATAAATGAAATTATTGATATAGTTCTAACCCTTTTTATTACTTAATTATAACTTCAAGTAACACATTTATTTTACGAAACAATTTTGTAAAGTCATTTATTCTATAAGGTAAAAAAAAGAATTTGATAATAAAGTGATTTCAGGTTAATAAAACTTAACATAAAACCACAACGAGTTATTAATAATATAAATTAAATACTTTATTAAGTTATTTCTAGATAAATCACACTAGAAATATAATTATCACTACATTTGCAATGAAGTTCATTGTCACATATTCTAATAGCAGTAATAATCTTGCATTGTTTGCTTAAATAACATCGCAATAATAATGGTTTGGTTAATAATACTAACTTATGATCAGAACTGCACTAACGATTTTGTTCATAGTCATAAGTGTGAGGTATAAATTAAGTTATAAAATCAAATTTATTATTAAATTATTAATATTTCCACACGGAAGCAATTGTTCGTTTTATTTTATAACTCATTTAGTGTGAACTCAGTTTTAAAAGCTTATTTATAATAACAGATGATGTTTTAAATATATAGAGCAACCCCAATCTATTTAATAGCTATTAAATATATACAAATTATAGAACTATTTTCAATAAATAGGTAAAATACTTTTCTAAGAACCTAGGGTTCATATTTTATTTCCTGGATAATGCTATTAACATATTGGTTCAATTTGTTAATTTGGTTTTCAAAAATAACATTTGATGGGTTTTGTGTATCTTTATGACATAAGGACCATCAATGGATGATTTGATGACGGTGATTGTGATTGTGCTGGTGTTGGTGCTAGCACTGGTGCTGCTGCTGATGATGATAATGGTGTTGATGATGATCATGATGATGGTGATGATAATGATGATAATGATGATGATGGCGTTGATGGTGACGACAGTGATTAGAATGATAATTGGAAACGAATTGTTTTCAATTCTGAAGAACATAACAGTACTTCATAACGAAGGTCAATTAAAATGATTACCAACAAAAGAAATATATTTTTCAATGCAACTTTAAATTTCAAAATTATACATTAAGTTATATATATTTTTTAGAAAGTGTATTTGTGAATAGATACATTTTTTTTATGAAAAAGGCTCCAGGTTTGAATTTTTTAATAGTGATAAAACGAGAAAAGATAGAACTTAAATTACCTGTATGGTAAAAAACTTTTCATTGTCATAATTAATTAATTTCAATTCTATGCTATAAAAATCTTGAAAACAAGTGTAGTCATTATTAATATACAGGAAATGATATCACAGACGTTTAATTATGAAAATTAGAACTAATTTTATTGTAAGTTCAAGGTCTACGTGAAGATGGTCAACCTAGTTACCTTTGTAAACAAAAATAATTTTGAAAACAACTAAGAACTATTATTAATGATTGTTACTAATAACTAATTAATAACGATTACTAATACTTGTTACTAATAATTAATTAATTATCATAAAAATATTAATAATTAGTTAACAATAGTCATTAACAATTCTAATTGGCTAGTCACCGGTGTGGAATCGATGTCCATTCTGCAGATGACCATCACCGATAATCACAGAACCAACCAAAATTTGACATCTGCGGTTCCTTATCTCTGTTTCACCTCTGCAGGAAAACTGTCTCGTAGAAAGGACCACCTTCAGGAGATGTCAACAGCGCCCCTGGGGGTTGTCAGGGATCCTAACCACAAGTTATGTCCTTTTGGGATTCTAAATTAAGTGAGATTCGTTTTATGTCTCAACTTTTTAAAGTGAAACTGAGATTTTTCTTAAACATTTAACCTAAAACTTAACATAAATTCCACAAAAAAATAAAAATACTATCTACATAAATAATTATCGCTAAATGATCGATTTATACTTTATTATTACTTGGTTATATGATCAATTAATTATTTAAATCAATTTAAAATTGGTTTAAAAAAGAAGATTCAAGTTTAAGTGTTATCCTCAGGTGTTTTCAATATTGAGAACATTATCACCATGACTTGAAAATACTGAAAATGTAAACATATTTCTTGGAGATTTACAAAAATTACTTCACCAAGACCAAACTAAATATTTATGTGAATAAGATTTCAACCATTGGTAAGAAATGTATTAAATATTTTTACAAGGCATAATAATAGATAAAAATGTTATGAAATTGAATAGTAAATTAAATAGAATTCTTGTAACACTTGAAAATACGTTTTTAATAATACCATAACCATTAAAAAGCTATATATATA
>JARUHE010255263.1:0-13005 GCA_031471125.1 Archaeomysis grebnitzkii | reverse complement strand
ACACACACACACAAACACACACACACACACACACACACACACAAACACACACACACACACACACATATATTTTTATAAAATAATTTAAAAATAATTACCAAATATTTTTATAATTAATATAAATAAAAATAATTTAAATATACACATTTGGTGGAACGTTATATGAAAATATTATTAATAATATAATTGAAGTAAATGCAATAAATAAATAAAACATTCATTTTTAGTTAATTATTTTTGTATTGTAATTATTTTTAACATTGAATTGTATTTGGTGTTATTGTATTTATGTATTTATAAATAATAAAATAATAAATAAATATGTTTTTATAGCATAATAATCATTCCAAATAGTTTTATAATAACAAAAATTTATTAATAACAAAATTATTTAATAAAAATTATTTAATAACAAAAATTATTTAACAAAAATTATTTTAATAACAAAAATTATTTAATAACAAAAAAATATTTAATAACAAAAATTATTTAATAACAAAATTATTTAACAACAAAAATTATTTAATACCAAAAATTATTTAATAACAAAAATTATTTAACAAAAATTATTTTAATAACAAAAATTATTTAATAACAAAAATTATTTAATAACAAAATTATTTAACAACAAAAATTATTTAATAACAAAAATTATTTGATAACAAAAATTATTTAATAACAAAAATTATTTAATAACAAAAATTATTTAATAAATATTATTTAATAACAAAAATTATTTTATAACAAAAATTATTTAATAAAAATTATTTAATAACAAAAAATATTTTAATACCAACAATTATTTAATAAAAAAAAATTATTTAATAACATAAATTATTTAATAACAATAATTATTTAATAACAAAAATTATTTAATAAAAATTATTTAGTAACAACAATTATTTAATAACAAAAATTATTTAACAAAAATTATTTTAATAACAAAAATTATTTAATAACAAAAAATTATTTAATAACAAAAATTATTTAATAACAAAAATTATTTAATAACAAAAATTATTTAATAACAAAAATTATTTAATAACAAAAATATTTTACTAACTTTGTTATTTAATAACAAAAATTATTTAATAACAAAAATATTTTACTAACTTTGTTATTTAATAACAAAAACTTTGTTATTTAATAACAAAAACTTTGTTATTTAATAACAAAAAATTATTTAATAACAACAATTATTTAATAACAAAAACTTTGTTATTTAATAACAAAAACTTTGTTATTTAATTTGACGTTTCTAAATTCTCAATAATTACGCAGACCTTCAGCAAAAAAAATCCCGGAACAACTTCAAGAAGTTTTGAAAAAGAAAAAAATTATTTTTCTTTCCCAAGTTAGATTAAAATCAATTTTTCTTTTTGTCTTTCCTTGTTATTAATGTTGTATGTAAACAATTTTCAATTTCATTCGTTTTTTAAAGTATTTTTTATTGCTGTTGACAATAGCACAAGTGAGGTAAACTCTATGTTGTTTGAATGTGGGTTACATTCCTTGTGCTTTTGTTGATTTATATAAAAAAGGATTAAACATGAATGCATTTACTAAATAGGATTGAAAATCATTCAATAAGTTAGTGTAATATTCGATAAAAATAACTTTGCCTTCTAAACAATAAAATAAATAAAGGCAATTAAATAGATAAATAAATTAACTAAACAAATTACATGAATAAAATAAATGAATAAAATAAATAAAGACAATTAAATAAACAGTCAAACAATGCAACATTTAAAATTACAAAAAATGGCAATTATTAAGATTCACGGACTGCAATAAACTTTTTCACATAACACAAAGAAACCTAAATTTTCTCACATATATAAACTATAACCTAGCTCAATTTAACCAAACCTAACCTAACCTAACTAAACCTAACCAAACCTAACTAAACCTAACCAAACCTAACCAAACCGAACCAAACCTAACCAAACCTAACCAAACCTAACCAAACCTAACCAAACCTAACCAAGCCTACTCAAACCTAACCAAACCTAACCAAACCTAACCAAACCTAACCAAACCTAACCAAACCTAACCAAACCTAACCAAACCTAACCTTACCTAATCGAACTTAGTATGTGTTAGTTCAACATAGCACACTCTAACATAATAACTTCCACATCCTTGACAACCTTCTCCCGCCACTTCAAATATCCCAACAACCCATCATTAACACATATCTTCAACCATATAATAAAACATAAACAAAACAGACAACAGAACAGATAATTCAGCAACAACCACTAGAAGCATATCCCACTAAAATAAACACTTCCCAGAAAGATACGGATGCACTTAACCAGACCCTGATGTAAACAACACCCAAACCAGAACATATACCAAGATAGGCTTGACCACACAAACTCAGTACTCTGCCCACACTACCAACTACGTAAGCATTCCACAGACCATCTAATTCTTTCTTGACCTAAGTTTCCCAGCAGAAGAAAACTAGTAAATCGTCTGCCTGTTGGACCTTTGGATTAGAATAGCGCAGTATTTGGACTCCAATGGGTTCCTCTCACTGATCTGAAACTATGGATAAGCCTTTGTCTGTTGCTAACATCCACCATCTTGGTATACCATACTTCTTCTTTTTCTTTAAGATAATGATAGGTCTGTCGCTAACGTGAAATATCTTGGTATACCATAATTCTTATTCTTCTTTAAGATAAGGTTTTGACAGGTTTTATATCAGTGCTTTAAATAGCCGATTCTGATTTGCGACTTTATTATGTAAATAATATTAAACTATAAATACTACATCATTATGTTATATAAATAATACGTTCAGATTAGTGCATTTTTACCTATGCTATTCCGTGTTCCTTATATATTAATAAATGTATTACCTATGACATGTTATAACTTCGTTTTTTGATTTATTATTGTGTTTATTATTTCATCCAAAAGCTACACCTTAATCCATCATCAATCGTTAAAACGAAAAACTAAATAGTTTCGCATCCGTATAGCATTACTGTTTACCCTGTGATCACCATCTTAGTATACCATCGACATTATTATCGTAGCGCACAAAAGTAAATGTGTTGGCGACACGAACTACCAAATAGTTATTATTGAAAGTTTAGGGTAGTGATTCCTCTCTAACAAAAATGCACCTATTAGGATGTCTTACAATTGCACTCTCAATCAGTGTGACTAAAATGAAAACAATAATCTAGTAAAATAATTACAAAAAATAATATAAAAGTTTAAATTTAGACATTTGTTTATTGAAACAATACTAGTCATTAAACATAGTAATTTAATTACTTAACTTATGATCGTTACCTTCATTTATAACTTTAGTATCCGTATGCATCGTTGAGAAAACATTTAAGTTAAGCAAAAATATAAGTTAAAATCCGATATAAAGTTAATAATGAGCAGCCTACATCAAAAATATTCTTAGAATATATAATGATGTAACAATATACAAACAAGATGTCAAGTTATTCTTACAATTTGTTTTATAAGTTATTTATACATTTAATTATTTAGTTCCCAAGGTAGTGTTTTAATAATATAATAATTTCATCAAAAACAATTTATTTACTCTGTTTTAATTATTTTATAATATAATACAACATGCATCAAAATGTGACCTATTTATTCCTACAAGATGTTTTAGCAAAATAGATTAAAGATTGAAAACTAAGTCGTTGTATACGCTTAGGGCAGGGGTTCTTAACATCGTTTTATGTGCAGATCACCTCGCACCAAACATATATTACTGTGGACCACACGCATATAAAATTATATTACAGGAGTAGATACTTTAAACAAAAATATCATCGAAAACCTTATTCTAGCTCTGATCTGATAATGGTAGAAGGAAACATACACGAAAACCATCCATAACATAAATATTTAACATTAATAGTTTCAATAATTACGTGAGTTTATATAGTAATTCCCTAAGTTTCCACTAGGTACACCAAATAAAACGAATTGAAAATTTATGTTTAAGCAAACTATCCCCTATGTATTAAATTACTACACAGTAATGAACTTTTGACATAAATTTATATGTTTTTAATTATTCTAACTTTGAGTAAAATATTGTCATAACACCTATACACGATATAAAACAAACTGATAGGATATAAACAAATAAAAGAGTGCCTCAGATCCATGGACCTGTGTAGGTAGTCCGCAGTACTTCAGTGGATCACCTGTTAAAAAACTCTGGCCTAGAGAGTGTTCAACTTTCCGACATTTATCTTTACCTGGGAAGTGATGGAGGGTCCAGCTCAGAGATCAATAAACTTCTGGGCTTATCCTTCGTTGTGATGTCCATGGTTATGCAAAATGACTAAGACTAGACTTGTTGGTATTCTTGTTCTTTCATTCGTAGTGCATGACTGATATTTGGACGATCAGGGGTACTGATAGACATCGTCTGAACTACTTTCGTACACGGGCCTTGCGCAGATTTGTGGGTTACTGTTAGTATTACTTCATTTATAATGATACAGTGTACCGTGAGAGTTTGATTGGCCGAGTTATCTACATGATTAGACTGTGACTATTTGGGCCTGTGAGTAGGTTCCCATATCCAGTGAAGTGGATTCCAACTGCCGAGGTATATCCTTGGGAGACCATTCATGTGCTGGTTTCAAAGAGTTCATCATCACTGTGAGGACTTGAGTTATACAGGACGGAAACAATCATGGATAGCTGATTGCAAGGACACGTGATGCTGCTGACCTCATTGGTAGTAGTAGTAGTAGTTATGTTGAATTACAAACAAACTTAACTGTAACAATACACAAACACAATAATATTTTGAATTGCATATTCTACAGAGGCATAATTAAAACATAATTACAACATATTTACAACATATTTACAACATATTTACAACATAATTACAACATACTTACAACATACTTTCAACACAATTACAACGTAATTACAATATGGTTATAACATAATTACCACATGATTGCTCCATAAAAACAACAAACAAACTAAAACATACGAAAAATGTTTTAAAAACTAATTTAAATCTCTCAACCATCATCAAATGCCAAAAATTTGCTACAGTTTTAATTGGAGGATTTTTCCTCTTCTTTTGAAGAACAAAAACCTTCCAAAGAAGAAAAAGTTGATAGAATATTTTTTGAAACTTTTCTTTATTTTTGACACACTGCTTAATTAATAAAGTCAAATAAAAACTTTTCCATCTTATAAACTTTGTAGATTTATCTTTTTGGTGTTTTCAAATTTATTAAATGGACTTGTTTTTTTATAAATTAACAACATTAATCATATACTTGTTTAGTTAGTTATAATCTCAATTCAAATACATTAGCCATGCATATGTTTATAAAAAATGAAGTATATAAATTATGAAAAATGTTTATCTTTTTCCTTAGAGATTTTCAGGTAAATTTTGTAAAATTACAAGATAGTACACTTGTATCGCCAACGATTTAATGTTGATTATAATTTTAATCAAACCTATAATAAATAAAGAAAATGTCAAAGTAGGGTAAATATAGCAATTCTGGCAACAATTTGCATGTGTGTATTTTATACATAACACCATGAAAGTTATATCAATTGTTTTATCTATTTTTTGCATTTGATTTATATTTAGTATTTACTTACAGTTTGCTCAAAGTTGTTGTGTTAACCAAATTTATCCTAACAACGGGCAGAATATAAATGTTATAGTTATCCATAAATATGACACTCATTTTCTAAAATTCAAATCTTAGAAAATTGTCCAGGTATCTTGTCTTCCTGAGAAACCGTATCTCCACGAGTTATGAAACAGCCAATACTTCATAGTTCATGAGTTTTAGTGTAATAGATCAGCAACATTGAAACCATTCAAATATTTAAATTATACAATAGTGTGTTCAGTACCAAGTGTCATTTGAATGTATGATGAATGCAGAATAATAAACAAATAAATCCAATTAAAAAACATAAACAAAATAAAAATGAAGTATCAATTAATTCAAAACAAGTTCTTGGTAGCCAATTGTTAGATAAAATAAGTTAACATCACATTCAATGTATTTGTTTTTGTTTCTACATACGAGCGTTCATGGTATTGTGTACCAATATATATGTGTAGGTTGGCTGTGTGTGTGTGTGCATATGTGTGTGTGCGCGTGTGTGTGTGTGTTTCTGATAAATGGTGTTTGCAAGCAGTGCGTTAGTTTTACGTGTTTGTATATACTTTTTGTTTAAATAAATTTATATGGGTTGTGTTTGCCTTTTTCTTTGGTGTATAATATATGTCTTAAATCTATACAATAAGTTATACTTCATACTTTTATTTATATGAACAAACAATGGTATATACAGCCTATGGATGAAAATCACCCAATTATGAAACAATCCCCCTCCTCTCTCTAACCCCCGGCAGTTGTTAAGCAAATTCGAAATAAAACCAAATTTTTAGAGTGTGAATTCAATTTATTTTAAATTGGAATTTATTTCAACAACTTTTTAATATTTACATTTTGACAAAAGATTTTTCACGTTTGGTGTTAGTTTGATTCTGTTGCTTAATTAGAAAATGTTTTTATTTTTACATTTTACTTCGAAACAAATTGAAACATGGCGTTGAACTTTTTCTTAGTTTCAAATTGCTTCATTTTTGTAGTATTTGATTATTTGTATGACCTCTTACTTAAAACTTGAGCTGCAGGAATTTTGTAGCTTAGCATGCAAATAAATGTATTGTTCTTAGCTATAAGTCAATGGTTTATATTGTCAAACTCTCGGTAATGTTATTTTTTAAAATACTTGAAGAAACTATGTTGCTAAATAGTATACACCGAATTAATTTAGAGTAATATACAATTTATTAATCCACATTGTCTTAAAAACCAAAAAAACTGTTTTACTTGTAGATTATTTTTTTACACAGTATGAAAGTGTTTGGTAATTTGTTTTCAGCGTCAAAAAGAAAATTTATCCTAGACCAAATACAAGTTAAATTAGAAAAGTTAATGAAAACAATTGTTAATTCAAAACAAACATCAAAAGTACAGCAACAAAAAACTTTTTCTACGACCCCATCTGAAGGAATGTTTTCCAGGCTATCTACTCTTACCCTCGGATATCTTGGATGGAAAGGACGGGAAAATACGGGAAAGGACAGGCAAGGATCCACTGGAAAAGGAAAATGGAAGGGGAAAATAAAAGAACAATGATGTATCTTCGCAGATACGAGCTACATTAAAATATCATTAAACATGATACATGCAGACCATAACATGGTAGGGCGGATTTTTTCGGATTCTTCTGCAGATTAAATCTGCGTTGTGTATTTATGCATACTGGTTGTTAAAGAATAAATAAATAAATAATTGTTCAAGTTTTATTATTTATTAAGATTATAAATAAAATATAATGTTTTTAAGATATGTAACGTTATTCTGTGCATGTATACATGTATAAGAGAGGAATGTGTGAGTTTGTATTTACATGGCTGTATATTTGTCTGGTTTTATACATATATGTGGGTGTTAGTGCGTGTGTTTATGTGTGTGTATATTTGTATACGTGTGTATATGTTTGAATGTGTGTGTGCGTCCGTGTTTGTCACAGCACCCATGGAATGACTCCTAAAATTAGCTCCAATGACTGATTCTCACATACATCAGCAATGCATTAAACCGAAGAAACAAAGACATCGGCTTAGGCCTAAACAATTTAATCTTTAGTTTTAGATCTTCTTGGAAGGAAGAAAACTTTTGAATTATTTATCAAAACATTTTAGATCACAAACCGGATGGAGTGAAAGAATATTTTTTTTCAGAGAGACAAGCAACTGTAAACAAATTTACGTTTTTGTATTACCAACCTGGCAAGCATGAGTCATGACGTATTGAATAACATACGAGTTAAATGCTATTGTATACGTCTTGCTCACGATGTTTGTATGGAAAATGAATTCAATTTAAACTTTAGTTTTACAAAGTAAATGAAAATTAATTTATACAGTTTGTATTTCTCATAAACATAAATTAAATACTTTGAGGTTTGGAAAAAGTTTTTTAAACTCTTTAATAATATTTGAATTTGTGATTTCATTTCCGTAGATTTAAAACATTTTTGCTTTTATTTCAAATGCGTATTCAAGTCTTAAATATTAAATATAAGAGTGTAAAAGTTTCACAAATTTAATATGTGAAATAATCAAGCTTAAAAATGAACTTTATTTACTAATTCTACATGCACAATCAAAAGTTTAAACGACATCAAACTTTCATTATATTAAAGATATTCAGATAAATATAAAAAAACTCTGTTATTTTAATAAAATATTATCAATATTGTTCGATACATATGTATGTAATATGTGTATTGTAAGTTACGAACACATATCAAAATAATTATAATATAAACATTAATCCACCGTTTAAATAGCAACACATTTCCAATAACACTCCATGTTGAATGTATCATTTTGAAAAATCATCAAATAAATAAAATAATTTTTAAATTAGTTTAATTGAATATAATTGTTTTTTCTTAAAACAGTATCCAACTTTTAAATTATCGTCATACAAATGGTAATTTATTAAAAGATTAAATGAACTAAAATGATTAACGTATATAAAATAACCCCACATTTACAATACAAATCAGCAGAATAATGACAAACAGATTAACTCCATAGCGAATAATTAAAAAAACTAAACTCACAACATTCAAAGTACTAGCATGTCTAAATCATAAACGATTAATCTAAAAAACTTAAACCTCATCAATACTTTCGCATTCAACCAAGTACCATTAAAGTTGTATAAAATTTCACTACGCTCGTATGAGATTCAAAACATCAATGATCGATGAGTACAAATGACCAGACTAAACTACTCCACAACCACCGTTCATTCCTATCACCAACATCCAATTGTTTAATATATTGATGCCTAAAAAATGTTTGTCATAACGACTAAAATATATTGAAGTTACTATTGAAATCCAGCTTTGTTGTGTGTCCCGATCTTCACCCTTTATGTTATAATGGGTTAACTCTTTGAGACCGTCATCAATTCCGGTTCCCGTTTAGTGAAATTTATTGCAATACAAACTTTAACGTAATTATTGTTTGAACAATAACTCGAGCTTTAAAGGGTTGGACTTCATATGATAGAGGCAACGGCGACTGTTGATTCAAACCACAATGGAATTCGGTCCCAAATTCCCACAAATAGAATTCACACTCAGCAAATCCTGATTGATTTTTATTTCCTACAAAGGACGTGTTCGGTGACTCATCCTACCAAAATCAACTTTCCTGGAGGAGGAAATTAGGATATCCTTCCGAGAGGATTGTTGTAGGGACACATTATTGTGGCAGGAATGAAATAAGGATTGTTTTCAATAATAACTTTAACATAGTATAGTTCTTACAGCAATTATTTCTCGTCTGTTAAAGTCGTGTAGGGTGAGTTAATTTTTGCTTGAGTGATTTTATAACTTATTAAATTAAAATTAATCTTATGTTTATTATATAATAAACAACAAATAATAATAATTTAATTATTTTAGTCAACAAATAAATATGTTTTCTTTATCCTAGTCAACAAAACACATTACAAATCAACTTCATCAGCAAGTTCTTTATTTGACAGAAAATAAAACCTCAGCATATAATAATCAGTCTGAGAATAACGTGATAAAATGTTGTATGCATTTTGAAAACTATATCCATCCTATATTTAAATACTTGTGCAGCATTGAATAAATATATTCTGGATTTAATTATAATTGAATAAATATTAATTTTTCATACATTGATGTTTTTTTAAATCTATTTGATAACACTTACAAGCTTCAAAGTTGCGACATAATTTTGAGGTCATAAATTGGTAAAAATACAAAAAATTTAACTCAAATGTTCAGCAATTGTTCCATAAATAACCAATATGTATAGCTTGAGTAGTAAAGACTTTAATTGCAATTGTAGCTAATACTTCTTGTTGAATTAAACAAAATCGTATCTCGTCGATCAACAATGGTATAAAATTTTGATTGAATCATAATAAAGTTGATTGAATTAACAATAAAGTTGATTGAATCAACAATAAAGTTGATTGAATCATAATAAAGTTGATTGAATCAACAAGAAAGTGCAATTGAAATTGCAACTTGAATTGTTAAAATTATATCTCAAAAAATCGTCAAGCTTTAAGACTTTAAATTGGTTACAAGTATCAATGCATGTTCTAAATCTTACAGGTTGCTCACTGTGGAAGCTAATGTTATATTTATTTACATAAGTTAACTGTTCAAATAAAATAATTATAAAAAAATTTATAAACAAATGTAATAGTGATTGCCGGATAAAATTGAGTATTAGCCTAAGGCATTCAAGTTATAGCCAAGAACAGTATTCTATTACGGTATTTACCGTAATTATTGTTACGAGAAACATTACACTTTTCTTAAATGAGTAAAACCGTGAAACTAATATAATTTGGTATGCTAAGTTGTTGGTACAACATAAATAAGGTAAATACAATAAGGTAATGATACCAAACATCATTTATAAAATTTGTTCAACTTTATGAAAAACAAATTAGAACCAAAACAATATACATAAAAATATACAACTAAATACTTTTGAAATGCCAAAAAAACAGCATAACTAAAACATCAACAAAAAATATTTTTATCAGTAAAATACAATAACAATAATAGAGTAATACTATTAACAGAATAACACTAAATAATATTAACAAAAAAAGAAATGTATATAATAATTACATAAACATAAAATGATAATGTAACAATATAATAAAGATAAAATCACTAAAAAAAATAATAATAATATAATTATAACAATAATAACCTCATGTAATAATAATAGAACAATATAATAATAATAATACAATAATAATATAATAATATAATCTATAATATAAATAATAGAATACTACAATTTATAATAGAACAATACAATTTAAAATAGAAAAAATACAGTTTAAAATAGAACAATACAATTCAAAATTGAACAACACAATTTAATATAAAACAATACAATTTAAAATAGAACAACACAGTTTAAAATAGAACAACACAATTTAAAATAGAATAACCCAATTTAAAATAGAATAACAGAATAACAATAGAATAACAAGAACATAAATCATTATTATTCTACCGTTTAATAATTGAAGAATAAAGTTGAAATTTTTTTTTATAATTAACAGGCAGTGGCGACCTTTTTTAAAGTTTCATTGCTTTATTATTGACTATAAAAACGTTTTCCATATCTCGTAAATTACGAAGCATCTTTATTGAGAAATGTTCATTGTCTTTCGTTCGAAATTATGGCTAATGTTTTTCTAACTCTTTAACGTCCAGTTAAATTTTGCTTGAACTCTCAAATATATTAAAGTTTTAACCCTTTAACGCTTGAATACAAAATGTTGTAAGGACTAGAGCACATTGAAGTTAATATTGAAAACAACTTTTATTGTGTGGGAGTTAAGGGGTTAATTTAGATAAACCTTACTGGTTGGGAAGAACCTTTGCCAGACACTAAAAGGTTAACGTAATAATTTTCTTAGGGACTAAAACACATTTAAATTATTATTAAAATACCATATAATAAATATCGAAATATTCCCCAATTAGTTATATAATAATAAGAAAAAAAAACATATATATGGCTTTCGCTTCACTCCGCTCACACGCTCGATGATATATTGAACACACTTAAGGTCTAAATTAAGAAGAATTTCAACTAGATTTAAGATTTCTTTGTTAATAAGTAAAAGTTAATTACTAAATTAGTTGAAGGAAAACTGGTTTTTAATTAAGGTATGTTTTGCATATAACCGAGTTAATAGCTTATATTATAAACACAGTAAACAAAAATGCCAAAATTATGAACCTTTCAAGTTCAATATTTTTGTTCAAATTATAATTGTTGTTAGAAACATGTTTTTAAGTATCCTGTTATAATTGGTTTCTCTAGTTTTGTTTACTTCAGTTGTTTTTACTTTTATTTATTTTAATGTAAAGATTTCATTATTTTTATACTAGCTCTTTTTATTAAAAATTTGACTCACTAAGCAAAATCTAGAACCCATAAGTAATATAAAATTGAAAAAAACATTGTTGCACCAAAACGTTAAGCAATATAACAATAATAAACTTGAAACAAACATTTATTAAATATAAAAATATGAATGATTTATTAAAACCAATCTTGAACATATTAATAAAAACTATCTTACAAGAAATGTTTTTTTTTTATTTTACTTTGAGTTTCTTTATAATTGTCAACTCAATTTGAATATCAGTCTCGAGCAACCTAATATTACCATTGTGTCATATTTTTCAGGAATAATCTTGCAAAATGTTAGTTAATAAAAAATGAATATAAAAAACTATTACTTATCAAAAACTAGCAATTAGTTAACCAAAACTCATGGATATAACTAACAATATTATTTATAAGTCTAACATTATGGGATACGAACTAGCATTTCAACGATATTTTGTCAATTCTGCGAAGTAGCAACACCACATTGGGCTTAACTACTTAACGCCTAGGTGACAAAATACAAAACATCCCATAAGGACTGTTTTCAATAGTAACTTTAATGCAGTCTAGCCTTTATGACAATTAATATACAGGCGTTGAGGATTAATATTTGTGCTATGTAGACCTATTCATCCATATCAAAGGCCTAAATATTTGCTTAGTCATAAGCCGATGTTGGTCTATGTTTATTGACCAATGCAGGTTGTTGGACCGATTTCGGTTGTCGGGAATAGTATTGTTATACTTGTTATTGTTGCTACTATTTTATTATTACTATTGTTGTACTTATTACTATTGTTATACTTATTATTATTGCTACTATTTTATTATTACTATTGTTGTACTTATTACTATTGTTGTACTTATTATTATTGTTATACTTATTATTATTGCTACTATTTTATTATTACTATTGTTGTACTTATTACTATTGTTGTACTTATTAT
>JARUHE010255262.1:0-21943 GCA_031471125.1 Archaeomysis grebnitzkii | reverse complement strand
ACATACATTTACATACGTTATACATGTGTGTGTGAATTGTATCATTTGAATATTGTTAAGCTAGACATTAAAAGTGTTATTATAAATTTTCAATACAAAAAAATGTATTCAACAGTTTATTCAATTATAAATTTTTCAAGGGTTTTTCATAAATAGTGTTTGTTTAGTGAGTTATTGTGTTGTTTTTTTTTCACAGAAACAAATACATTGCATTCATTGACATCGTACCCTCTTGAAAATATTTCAACAAATTTGTCTGTTGGTTTCTAAGTAAATAATTTCATAAATTGTTTTAAATGTTTTCAAACTATTGCTGAATTTTAGGTTGGTTTTATTTTCTAGCCTTATCTCATCTATCAATTATGTAAACAAACTTCAAGTGTTAATAGTAACTATAGTTTAGGCGTATTATATTTATTTATAATGTTTATTACTAATTAAAAATGTAATTTTTTCTTTTATCTGTTTCTCACATGCAAAGGATGACAAACTAGTTGTTAGGCCTAAATGATTTATGTTTTTGATCAATCAATATTCATATTTAAGCTCCTGTTTTTTATTCCTTTTCAATATTTAAATATTCTCATAAATATATAATAATAATATTTTAATTTTTAGTTGTCTGGAAGCTGTAAAAAAGGTTGTTTAAATTTGGTATGTAATTTTCCTAAAAATTATGAATATCATTACTAAATGTTAGTTTGTTATTATTAAATAATTATTGTTTATATATTTGTTGTTGTTATCATTATTTTTACCACCTTTCTCCTTAAATGTTTTCTATATTTTTAATAAAAAACGTTTATATTTTGTTATCCAGTGAATGGTTATTTATATTATCAACCTCATTTTTTTTTGCATGAATTGTAAACAATAATTTTTGTTCTACAGGTTTGGTAGGTTTTTATTTTCCAAATAAATCTGTAAATAAAAGTTGAATTGTTTCATAAATAACACAAATAAAATGCATGGTTTGTCAAATTTTCATTAATTATAAATAAAATAAATGTATAAATATATAAATTATAAAATGAATTAATTAATCAGTAGAATATATTTTAATTTTTATCAATTGTTTTAATTTTTTATTAACCAAAAATACAAAAATATTAAATGAAATAATTGAACAATTTAAATTATCTTTATAACTTCAAAATTTTGTTTAATAAAAATTTTTCAGTGTTTAATTCTAACTACATAAAAAATAATTCCTAATTGTTGGCATTTATTTTTTATTGTAACATAATATCTGTTAATAAATTTATTTTTTTGTGACATCTGTTTCATAATAATTCAAGTGTACACAACGTATTATTTTTAAGTAACTAAAGTTACACGAGTTTACCATTTGTGTAATACAAATAAACATATAATAAAATGTTACAAACTTTAAAGTTTGGAAGCTCAATATTTCTATTTACAGCATGAAAAAATGTTCTTATATCTTAGTTAGAAAAAAATGAATGTAGTGTTTGACATTTTTTATCTGTATTATTTTGGTTGGAATAAAGTATTGCCCAAACTAGATTAGCTAAGTTTGATATTTTTTACAGTGATTAAAGTTTAAATTTTATAATTACTACAAATGTTAATATTTTCAATGAAAAAACTAAAGAAATTAACTGTATGAGAACATAGAAATATGTTAATTAAATTTTTAAAAGTTTTAATATCTTGTCATGAAATTCCTTATCTTGTTTTTTCAACAACTTTAATGATGAATAGGCTTAAAATATTAATCATTGACCATATCATCATCAAATTGTTAAAATATTTTTCATATAAAAATTTATTTTTGTACGAAAACTTTTTGGTTGTAAACTAGGTAGGCCTACATTTCAATAGTTATGATCAGATTAAGAAAAGTTCAACTTTTTCAAAGCTTCTTATATAATACATTTAATAAATATAATTATTTTTTCAATGCTAGAACAAAATAAATACCTGAACATTACAAAAAAACACAATTCTTTAAATTAATTAATTAAAAAATAATTAGAATTGTTATAATTATTATTATTCAAATATTCAAACATATATTTTTTTTATGTTAAAAAATAGTTTATACCATTTTTAATATGTTATTATTAAGCAAAGAATTAGAGAAAAAAATTTGTTTAAAATACATTTTAAATGAAAATAAATAAATATTTTTTTGCAGCCTGCAAGTTTTGTGGCATTGCGCGAATGGGACTCGGACGATGAGACTTTCCTGAGTGAGTTGGACCTCGCTCCGATCTCTCCCTGTGGCACGAAGAAGGCCGACCCATCCACGACACCCTTGTCGCACAAACTCCCCTCTCCGGAGCAGAGGATTCTCGCCCTTTCTTCCAAGTACCCTCCCCAGCTAATTCAGATCGATGTCTCTGGAACGGGCTTCCGGCGGATGGAAAAATTCCGACAGTCTCTGGTACATGTGAGTCGACAATTATTTCTTTATTTTAAAGGTACAATTCTAAGAAGTATATTTGGATCGACAATAGCACAAGTGAGGCAAGCTCTATGTTATTTGAATGTGGGTTGTCTCTCTTGCGCTATTGTCGATCCATATAACAAGTGAGGCAAGCTCTATGTTATTTGAATATGGGTTGCATCACTTGTATTATTGTCGATCTATTTAAAAAATGCTGCCCTAAAAGGGGCGTGGCTAATAAAGGAAGCCTCAATGCGGTGCCTCTGTGATCACAATGTTTTGAACATTCAATTGAATATCTTTGTATGGTCTTGATCAAAATATAAATTTAGGATTCATATAATTTCAATTATTTTTAATTGTTTTAATGTAAGATAGATTATTTATTCACTTATATTTTACATTCAGTCTCGTTGACATTGTTTTTTGATAATTACACGTAGGTTATATAGATCGATAATGGCACAAGTGATGTAATCTCTATTCTATTTGAATGTGGGTTGCCTCACTTGTGCTATTGTCGATCCATTATATGCAGTGAAATAATTCTAATAAAACAAAATATTTTTTTAGTTTGAATTTGCGAAAGTAAAAAGAAAAAAACGTCTGAAGCGACGAAATACAATTGCGGACACCAGAGACGTCAGATCTGCTCTCGATCAACACAATATAATTCCTTCGACTTCGTGAGTGTTTCGTTTATGTTTATTAAAGTCATAATGATTTAATATTTTAAAAAATGTTAATAAAAGATTTATAATGTGAATCGTTTATTAAAGTTTTATATCTAGAAAAAGAAAAGCAAATACAAAAAGTATAGAGGAGTGAAAATTACATTTAAATATATTTATATTGAAGCACAACCAGGCAATGCACATCTTCACCATATTAATTTGGTACAATTGCCTGAGGATAGCTAATGTTATAATTACTCAACTTCTATACAAGCTTACCTTGTACTACAGTAAATAAAGGTATGAGATTGTAGAAAAGTTACCATACAGTTAAATATTTATTAAATGTTATTATACAACTTTCTATAGAGAATAATATTATCAGGAATATTTTTTTTAAAAAATATTTATGGAGTTATAGCCAACAAAAACAGAGTTTGTGGAGGAACATTGTATTTTGAACTATAAAACATGATGGAGTGTCTAGCTATAAATATATTTTTGCAGGTCTGGTCAAACAAGATCATCAACACGATCAGTATCTCCTAGTTCCAGAGGTGCCACCTCCTACACTGATCGGTCTTTTGACACCACAGAAACATTGGACACAACTTCCTCCACTACGAAAACAAGTAGTGACAAAGAGGTACATTTTTACCCTTACTAAATATATTACTATCTTTCAAATTGATTTGTTTTCTTGAAATTAACACTTGTTTTGTTTTATGTTGTTTCATTAATTCTTTGTTTCCCATGCATGCTTTTACTAATATAAATTTTATGTTATATATAATGTTTTTGTTGCAAATTTGAATTTTTAAAATAAAAATTTATTAAAAAAAATAATCCAATGATTTATATAATTTTTCATTAACTAAATTTAAAACTTTAAACTGTTATCATTTGTTTTGCATTGATTAGTTTACATAATTATAACATAATGACATGCCTTCATAATAATTGATAATGCATGGTTTAAGGTAAACTATTTCCCTTAAATAAAATAAAGCAAAAAATCTAATTGATTCTATAATTGACAATTTACAGTTTTTTTGTCATTCTGAATATTTTTTGGATGTAGGCCAACCATTAATTGTCCTTTTTCAATATAATAATGATCCGTTAACAAATTTTTTATTTTTATTCAATATTGTAACTTTTGATAAAAAATAAGGTTTTTCACAGTTTTTAAAAGTTTTTTTTTTCACAGCACATACATAATTTTGGTCTAGAAGTAGCAATTCCAACACCGCCTCGAAATGTTCACACACTTTCCCGTCATATGGCCAGAGATAGAAATTCTTTCAGGTTAGTTCCCCAATTGTAATGTTTGATTTGCTACAATAAATAATAAAAACTATATTTCAATAATATTAACTATTGGAAATATAATTCTCACTGATGACAAAATTATAAAACAATGAACAAGTTCAATTTGTTTTCACAACCTGTCTAGCTTAAGTTATGAAGAAAGTTATTTCTTAGCTTTTCAAGAAGAAGTTGAACATGACCAAACTATTAACCCATGAGCACCTGAAAGATTAAATTCACAATTTTTAATTAATGAATTTACCTTTCATAAAAAGAATTTGCAGGATTTCAAGGATTAATAGAAAAACACATTGTAGTCCTAAATAAGTGTTCAATGATGAACACAGCTTGCTTATAGATAAATGGTCATTATTAATAATAATAACTTTGATTTTGTCCCTTCATAAAATAATTACTTCTGTTATTATTATTTCTGTGGAATGATTAATGATTTGGCATGTTGCATTGCTATATAAAAATGAGTTACCTTGTTTCATTGACCAATTAATTTACAATGCATTTGTTGCAGAGAAATAAATGTAAAGTTGAAAACTTGTGCTCAAAATATAATTTCAATGTTTTTTACAGAGAAACAAATGGCGTGTTAAAAAATTGTGATCAAAATGCATCGGAGTGCCAAGAATACAACCAATTAACGAATGGTGACTCGTCACTGCCGGAAGACAGTCCTCGAGACATTTACAAATCTGCAAGCGACCAAAAAAGCAAAAAATTCAGGAACAACAAAGCACAAATCCCGATCAATTCTCCCTCCGGCGTTCTTCATGTTGCCGTCAAGTTGAGGTTCGTTTTTTTGTTTACGTTTATTTTCTATTTTTTCTTAAAATTGTAATCTAATTATTTTTATTTTTATCAATTATTTTCTATTTTTTTCTTAAAATTGTAATGTAATTATTTTTTATTATTTATTATTTATTTTCTATTTTTTTCTTAAAATTGTAATCTAATTGAAAAGTTGAAAGAAAATTTAATTATACAGAAAATTTGGTGCCCTTGAGGAATCTTTATTTCACAATTAAAAACTTGCTAAATGAAATATTTTTTATCTCAAACTTTTGAAGACAAAAATCTTTCTTCAGTTTAATAAAATTTTTGTCAAATGTTTATGTATTTAAGTTTAAAAAAAGAAATTTTACGTCAATTTGTGTAAACAAACATGAAATAGGAAACCAATGTTTTATTTAATGTATTTCTATCTTATTTTCATTGTTTAATACATTATTTTCCAGAGAAGAAAATATTCGTGAAGAGGGAACACATTCTTCGTCTGGCAACTGGTCTGGTTCTTCTAGCACAAGAACGTCTTTGGAATCCGACCACCAACAGCCACAACCTCCCTCAGAAGGGCTCAATCACCATCATTTGTTGCCTCGACCAACCATTTCTCCCACATCTTCCTATGAACAAGATTCTATTTTTTCGGAGTGAGTTTCGGATAGATTTAATAATAAATGATAATAATAATAATAATTATAGCTTTTGTATAGCACCGACACTATTCAATGAATAAGATCAAATCTCGGTCCAAGTGTTTTTATACTTGGCTGTAATTTATGTTTTTCAACTCATTTTTATCTATGAATTGATATTAAGTTTTTTAATTCTTAATTTTAATTTGAGTTAATGATTAAATTCATGCATGGTGATCTGTTTAATTTGTTTCAAAATTTTGTAATTTTGAATTATAAAATATCATTTAATGAAAATACAAATAACTAATTCAATTATATTTAACCTTTTTTATGTTAAATAATTAATAGGTTATTAAAATATTCCAGATCCATACCAGCTCAATCTTCGCCCTCGAGCAATCAAAGAACAAACTCTCGGACAACAGACGATCTTCCGTCAAATTCTTCCCACACAAGTGATGGGACGTTAACTCCGACCCAAGACATTCAAGACATCCCCTTCTTGGATGACGATACAAGCTCTGCCTACTCCTGCGACACAGAAGGCTACTACACGTCCTTCCACATAGACAGCGGACTGCGGTCGGTCAGTTACGACGGCAACCAAATCGCCAGCGAGGGAGAGTACGACCTATTCACCAAGAACAGCACCGGCACCACGAACAGTTCTGCGAGCTTAGGCACGGTCATCATGCGCAACCCAGAAAAGAAGACACCCCCTAAGCCCCCACAACGGGTCAGTTCTTTGGAACGGAAAAACGAGAACCGAGAAAGTATTATAACTGTGATACACTTGAATGGCTCTACCTCTTCCAGAGAAGATATAGGATCTGCCGACCAAGCCAATAAATCTGCCAGTGGACAGGACGGAGATAGCAGAAGCTCAAAAGACGGAGACAGCGGGAGAGAAACCTCGAGCTCCCCCACAGAACCAACCAGTCCCAGACAACCCAGCCTTCCTTCACCAGAACTTGACTGTTCTGAATCAGACATGGAAGCTATGGATAGGGCTGAAAAGTTTAGAGTCAAGACCACAATAAATGCCAGTGGAATTCCTTCAATGTGTGTGATCACTCCTCCACAAAGTGATGATGACAGCGTCAGATCTTTAGGATTTCCTTTATCAAGGGACAGCTCCGGAACTCTTGAAGGCAATGCGTCTTACCCAGAATCAAAATCTTCTCAAAACCAAGCCACAGGTCAAACTGCAATGAAAAGTTCAAATTATCATAGTACAAGTCATTTCACAGGAGATGTCAGTTCAGGTATTCAAGGGCTATCAAAGCACAAAGCAGAAGCCTATGCCAGACAAGCTGAAAATTCTAGTCAAAATTATAGACCAACCCTGACAGTCACCCAACGAAGTAAAGAAGGTGAGTTGAATGCTCATTTGAAGGAAACATCTCGATCATCATCTCCAGGTAGAGGTTACATTGAGGCAAATTCCTTGGCTCAGGTGTCGCAAGTGAATAAAAATGCTCATACAGAAGAACTGAGGAATGTTATTTCCAGGTTGGCTCACCATTCCACTCTTGATCAGGATTCAATTGATGGTCAAGCATGCAGTAATTTGGTGTCTTATAAAGATCTTCCAGCCAACACAGCATCTGGACATCCATTCAGTGCAGTTCCTGCAAGTGTTAAGCAAAATGTGATTATTACACCAACAAATTCACTAGAAAGAAGAAAAGCCAAAGCAGGAGTAAGAGTAACTCTAGATTCTGATGGAAAAGTTGTCTATTCATCAGATAGTTTACCGCGAAGAAAAGGACACACATCATTCGAACCAGGGCCGTACATTAAACCTAACTCAACATCATCATCATTGTGTGGGGAAAGCAATACACAAACATACTCTGCTCCATATTCCAAGCCATCATCCATTCAACAAACTCCTCTTCCTCCTCCTCCAGTGTCCCATGCTCCATTACCTCCTCCGAGATCCACAACTACCAAGACAACTGTTTCCCACATCAACAAATCAGAGTCATCGTCTGCTCTGTCCCATTTGTCATCGAGCAATTCAACCCCCGGGATTTATGGGTTATCATCTACTTTGCCATCTCGTAATGCACTGAGAATGGGCCATGCCAATAAATACTCGACCCAAAATAACAATGGATCACAAACTTTGAAACATTCCTCTGCATACTCTGTGAAGAGTTCCTCGCATGATAAGAATAGTTCACATACTCTACCTCGAGCATCCTCGCTAACACAGGAATCATCTTCCACCATTCAAAAGCCTCTCGTGCAACGATCAGCAAGCGAGTCTTCGGCCGAAGAAAAGTCGAAGGTTCAAAGTCTTGCAGGAAGTTTCAACAACTTGTATGGAGCTTCTCAAAGTCTTTATGGTGGGAAACTGGATGCTGAGAAGAGTGCAAAGCTCACTGCTTTACAAGAAAAGCAAAATCACCATTTAATTCAACAACAACAGCTGCAACAACAACATGAACAGTTACAACAACAATTACAACATCAGCTGGAAGAGCAACAACAAATATTACAGCAAAAGCAACAACAAATGCAGGAAAAACAACAACAATTGGCTATTCAATCTA
This sequence comes from Archaeomysis grebnitzkii, assembly GCA_031471125.1. Taxonomy (NCBI): domain Eukaryota; kingdom Metazoa; phylum Arthropoda; class Malacostraca; order Mysida; family Mysidae; genus Archaeomysis; species Archaeomysis grebnitzkii. The sequence goes on along the minus strand of JARUHE010255262.1, from coordinate 13,551 downwards.
GGACTGTATCATTACTTGCTCAAAAACCTATTCAACAACCAACTTATCAATCACGACAAGATGCTCAAAGGCAACAACTATATATGCTACAGCAACAGCAGCAGCAACAACAACAAAGTTATCTAATTCAACAGCAACAACAACAACAGTTACAAGAACAGCAACAACTTAATCAACAGCAACATTATCCATATGTATATCAACCTCCACATCCAATATATCAAACAAAACCTGAGCTATACCAACAACAGCAGCAACAGCTTCAACAACAACAACAGTTGCAACAACAACAACAACTACAGCAGCAACAACAACATTTACATCACCTTCAGCAGCAAGACATTTATCAAACACATCAACAAGTACAAAGTAAGTTACCACTACAACAAGTAACCACAACAACAACTACAAATCAGGCATCCATACCTTCTTCAAATGTAATTGTGGCTTCCCAAGGAGCTCCGATGTCCCCTCGCAGTCAAAGAAACGGTGCCTATGTGCATGTTCAGGGTCAAGGAACGCCTGAGCAGGGTGCCGTTCCTTACCCGATGCGGCCACAAAGCACTCCTCCCACATTTTACACAGGGTCACGAAGTAGCACTCCGGTTCAAGGTCCAGTCACCTCGAGTCCTCGACGCACCCCCGGACCAGACGTTGCACCTACACACGCACAGCTCCGCACTGATTCAGGTACAGAAAGTTTAATTCATGAAGACCTGGAGCCCGACCCCAGTACTGACAGGGTTCTCTTGGCTCTTGCCCATGCCCGGCTTGCCACCGCTAACATGAAAAGAAGTTCTAAATCTTATGTTCAAAATATTAGTTCTATTAGTCCCATTGCCAACAACCCTAATTCAACTGTCAACTCATCTTTCGATTCTCTGCGATCCAATAGTCCTTTTCAAAGAAACAATAGCTATAAATTAGCTACAACACCTCTCACTGAGTCCACTAATATCTCTCATAAAGTCGATCTAATGAATCGATTCAATGAGTCAACCAATCACACTTTACCTCTTGTCAATGATAAAGTTTTACATGGTCCCAGAGGACATGTCGCAAATAAATCAAAGTCCCCCCAAAACCAAAAAGATGAAGCATCTCTAAAGAGGCCGAATAGTCCCCCTAGTTATGACTTTACTGTCAACCGTAGTTCTCTCCGTAAACGATTTTATGGTGCGGAGATCAGAATCGATCCTACCAGATTAAAGAATTTTAAAAAAGTAGACAAAACAAATAATTTGGATAGTAAAGAGAATGCAGGATCGCAGAGAATCAAACCTGAGGACAGTTTGTCTGGTAGTTTGCCAAATAGTCGCAGGGCTTCACCAGGCCCTTCTCCCACTAAGCCTCGTATCATAGGTGCGGTTAAAAAGCAAGAGTCTCGTGTACTCGACACTGAGATCTGGTAATGACAACATTCGTTATTTTCTTTTGCCTAGTCATTCAAACTGCCATTTGCATTATATTGCATTTATTGTAGAGCCATTCCATAACCTTCGAGTTAGTGCTAGCCTAGATCTGATTGCTATATTTTATTAATGTTTTTGGCATGTCCCAATTTTTATGAATTTTAATGTTTGTGTTTTTACAATTTTTATTTTACATTTTGCATCATTGATTTTTTTATTTGAAAATATCAGTTTTATGCTTTATAATGTATAAATCTTAAATTGATAAGTGTCAGTTTTTAGAATAAATTTTATGATTATTTTTTTTCAAAATACGGTTATGAAAATAGTTTTTTTATGGTCAACTATGAAAGGCTTTCAAAAGCCTTAAAACCAAATTGGTGCTGATTTTCTTATTTCATTATGACAGAATTATTGATCTGTTAAAGTTTTTCCAAAATAGATACATTTTTTAAACATCTCCGATTTTCTCAGCATTGAAGCATTCGTCAACACCTTTTTTCCATGATAGACTTTTTGTGCTTTTATCCAATGCAAATTCACTGGCTAAGCATAATTAAGATTTTTAAACTGATTTTGATTTGTAAAAATGTTCAATAAATGTTGGTTATTATATTTCTTATGGTTGGAATGGAAACATGAGAAAAAAATAATAAATCATCAATGTTCTTGAATAATTTTGCTTTTTTCAAATGACAATTTCGACAAAAAATAAATAAATCTTAATGACTTTTGAATGTTCATGTTTTCATTTTCGGGACCTTATAGAATAGATTTCAAACACACAATAAACAATTTTCGGGTCAAGACAAAATAAAAAGCACCTTCGTCTGTCTCTTGATTGGTCGTAAAACATTCCTGGTGTCGCCCTGTTGATCTCGATGCTTTTGCATGTTTTTTAAAATTCAAATCTGCTTTTATAAATATTTGATTTTTATTATTTTATATTTTTAGTTTTAGATTTTTCCTCTAATGATAAGAACCATTTTAGAAAGTACAAATATTTGTGATTTTATCATTTTTTTGTTTTAATTAACTTTAAATGTTTTCTTTGAAAATTGCAAGTTTGATAATAAGTCCAAAAATCTCGTTATTGCTTTTCACCAAAAAATACAGAAAATCTTCGATCAAACTTCATTTTAAAAAGATGTTTTAATTAAAAGGTTTTAATGCAGTGAAATTGCCTGTGTGTGTATTTCAACCTTACATCCAATTTAAGATGTTGTAAAATGTTTTGTATACAATAAAGATAAAAAATAGTTGAATTTAATTAAATATATTTAGTCAAGGTAAAATTCATAAACAAGTTTCAATGTATTTTCAATCATTTCGTCCAAATACTTGCATTGGGAATAATTTTTAAATAAAATTGAATAGAACTTAAAATCAATAAACAAACAATCCAATTCATTGTTTTTTGTTTATGCTTACGATTATAATTTGGCAAGACTGAAATTCTCCATTGTTTTTTTTGATAATTTGTAAATTTAATACTCCAATATATATAATAAATGAAATATTTGTTGTAATTTTTTTACATTATTCATTTAACAATACAAAACCTATACTTTAGGTTTTCTTTTTAAAAATAGTGCAGATTTTTTTTATTGTTTTTATTTCATTTTTTCATAAATTGATTTGTTAACATTTTTAATTGTTTTCTACTTTTCAGTAGTCTATCATGAAAAGCTTATAAACATTTAGAATAAAATCTAAAATTAAACAAAAACCTCTATTAAATTCATAATTCATATTCATTTTTGTGGAGTTTTTTAAAAGCTGACTTTTATTTTCTTATATTAGAACTGCTTGATTTATCATAAGTTATATATATATATATAAACAATTTAACTAAACTATATATAAACATAAGAAAAAATGAATTGCCCTGGAAATGGTAGTAAGCTTTAATGCTTCTTGTGTTTAATTTTTGATCCAAATAAATATGATTTGTTTTGCATGAGTGTTAAACACAACAAATGTTTGAACAATGGAAATTTCCGTTGCTTTTGTACAAGACAAAATCGAAACATTTTGTGGAATCATGTGTGCCAAAATATTTGATACTTAAACTTTTTGCATAAGAAATAAGTTTTGATTATTTTGTTATGTTTTATACAGATAACTTTTCATGAATAATTGTTTATGTATCAAGTGATCAATCATTCACCTTTAAGATAAAATAATTAGTCATACTGTATGCATTATATTCAATATTGCTTCTTGTCATTATATATCTTCTTATCTTTTATATAACAAAACATATTAATCTAGTGTTTAACATATCATTTTAGGTTTTCAATAAATTTGACTATTTTATATTATATTGAATTGAACAGATTTTTGGTACACATTTTATTTTTGCATGTTTTTTATTGTACTTCTTTGAATAAAAATGTAAATGTGACGTAAAATTAATTCCTAATTACTTATAAGGTTTTTTAAATTTTATATCTTAAAAATTTTAAAATAAAATTTCTCCCTAGAAGTTGCAGCTTTTACTCTTTATTAACCTATTTTTTATTTCTTCATGATTGTTGTCATTACCAGATTTACCAAATTCTTTTTTTGTCAAATATAGATTTTCATGAAATGAAGCAACAGTTTTTCATTATAGAAAAAACAATAAAATATGAAAAAAATGTTTGTTTAGTAATATTTAAAAATAAGTATGTTCATCAATCAATAATCATATATTTTTGTTCATATTTTAATGTTTTTTCTTTCAATGAAAAGAATATTTTTAATAGAAGACAAAATATTCTAAAAATGGAAATATTCTTCTTCAATAAAGGTAAGAAATTATTTGTATTCTTCTTATGTTATAAATGAAAGTTTTGTCAATTTTTTACAATAATGGATCAATGAAGGTAATTTTTTTACTAAAAATATTTTTATAACAAAAATAATGTCTAATCTAAAATCTACATTTCAGTTTTTTTATTGTTATTACTTCTTAAATTGCAAAACATTTTTTCTTTTTAAATGTTTCAATAACCCCATTGGCCTATGGCACATCTACAAAATCATTGCTCTAAAACTAAAAAGTTGATAAACATAAAAACACAGATTTTTTAATAAATTCAAGGCTTAAGAAATGTTGTTCCTAATGAATACAATTATCATTTATGCTAAACATGCATTGCTCTAAGACTACTTTTAGGAAACAATTACTTCATTTCTGAAAAATATTTATTCAAGGAATTTTGTTCCTACTCTATTATGTGCAATAAACTATCATTATGTACTATATCAAATAATTTGAGAGTTTAGAACAAATTTATTTGGTGTCTCAATGAAACAATTACATAATCTAAATAGTTGTATGATTTAGCTCTTTAATGTGGATCACCAATAACATAACTGCGGTAATCCAGATTCAAATAGTATAGAACTTTTCTCACTTGTGCTATACCCAATCCATGTATTTTTTCAACTTTAAATGTTAATAAATAGAACTATAAAACTGTTTGTAATTATTTTCAAAATTAGAGGTTCCTAAATTTTCTGTAAAATAAGATGTTCATTATAAGGTAAATAATATAAAGCTATTCAAACATTTGTGTTTTTATTTATTATTTACTAATTATTGTGGAACTTATTAGGTGTAAAAACATTTTGCACAAACTGTACTTAAAATTTTTTTTAAAGATTAAATTCTTAAGTTTCATATTCCATATGTAATTATGTATGGATATATTTTTCCTTGTTTTACAGAATTACTTGTTGATTGACATGTGTGATATTAAAATAAGGTCAATGCTTCACTTTTCATTATCCAATGCTTACATGTTTTTCTCTTTGTAGGTATGATGTATGGGTCACAGCAAAGCTTGTCATCGTTATCATTGACCAGGGACAGTCGTCTAGCACATCAATCACCTCAGTCTCTCTCCACGTCTCCCCCTTCCTATGACCAGCACAATTTGACTGATAGTGATATTTATGGTAGAATTGGGATGACCAGACAAGTGCAGGTAGGAGGGGCGCTTGCCCCAGGGTTCGGAAGAATGCAACGAGCTTACAGTTCCTTGCCTCCGAATCGGAGGCAGCCTTTAACAGCAAGTGAGAACCAGTTACAACTTCAGCAGCAACAACAACAACAGCAGCTACAGCAACATCCACAGCAAAAGTCACGACATAAGTCAAAGGGACTTTCAAGACGAGCCAGTGTGGCTGGTACTGAGAATTCGGCTGCTTCTAATCCAAGCACACCAGAAAAGCTTCTTGAAAAGAAAGAGAAATCTAAAAAAGACAAAGAAAAAGAGAAAGAAAAGGAAAAGGAAAAAGAAAAAGAAAAGAAAAAGAAAGAGCTTAAAACAGAAAAATCTCCTAAAAAGAAATGGTTTTGGACTTTGCCTCTTCGGAGAAAAAAGAAAAATAAAGATGAAAACACAGAGGATGATGATGGTGGCTTTAAGGCTGCCTCAGAAAAAGGTGCTCGAAAGCCAACCCCAGCAGAAGACACGAGTTTCATTCGTTATCCATCTCCAGACACCGGTTCTTCGGATCTTAATTCGTCATACTCAAGTGAGGTCTCCACTGGAGATCATGGATATAGAAGCAGTCCCTCAGCCGAAGTGTACTATTACAGCCAGAGAGGACAGGCCATACAACAACCCACAATGAGAGGTGCCACTCCAGTTCCGACGGCCGTCACCACAAACAATGGTGGAATCGGTCCCCGAAGTCTTCCAACAACTCCTGTATCTCCTCCAGAAGCACAATCGTTTGTCACGGTCACATCCGCTAATCACACCGGCAATACGGATGTAACTGAAGTGACAGACCTGACCAGGAACAGGAGGTACATGAGTCGAGACGAGCTTTATTCTGCGATGAGACACCCTCAGTATTATAACTATCACCGCACCCCGAATCAAACACAGGCCGACTATGGGTCGAGCCAAACAAACACTCCCTCGTCCAGTCGAAGCACATCGCCTGCCGTTATCGGCGTGAATCCACCTCCTCCTTATGCAATCAAGCCTCAAGTGAAGGAAAATTACAATGTGTGGCCTTCCGACCAACCTGTTGCACATTCTAGAACCGAAACACCCATTCCGTTCTTCCATTCGCAGCATCTCATCTCCGACAACAAGAACCAATCCCAAGAGGAGATCAAGGATGTAGAGTTGGACGATGGTGAAGAAAGTGCGCTGGAAGATTCGGAACCAATTTCTAGTACAAGCCAAAATAATTCAAACATATCAAATAAGTCTAATAATTTTGTAAATAGTAATGGTAATAAAAGCAATGGTAACAAAGGACCAATCGAAGAACATAATGTGAAGCCATCTTCCTTCTTGAAACAATCGGCTAAACAAACGACTTTAAACGATTTCAAGAAAATGATTTTGCAGAAGAGTATGTCCGATAAAGGAAGCAAGGAACGTATCTCTGCGGTAGAGATGTTAAAGGCTTCACGGCCGAGTATTTATGGGTATGCCCCACCACCTGCTCCAGTGGTGAAACCATCTCCACCTCCGCAGCCTACCAAGGGAGAAGGAATCATCATTCCACCTTCTTCAAGAAACACAGCCAGAGCTTTACTCTTCCAAAGTCGGTTTGGAAGTGGCAGACGGTTTCGATCGAATAAGACTGACATTATCAGCACCACCATTTTGGAGGATCATGGCGGAGAGGAAGAAGAGGCTCAGGAATACTCAGACGAATACGAAGACGATGAAGAAGATGACGATGATGAGGGCGAAGGCCTGAGCACTGGTAGTAGTCCTGAGAGAAGATCTGTCTGCTCTATCCGAGGACCCTTGGCTAGAGCCTTCAGTGAACCAGCTAGTCCGAGGACAACCGAGTTCTCACCTTCAACCTCTCCACCGCATGACAAGATGATCGTCAACATGGGTATCATGCACTCTACACCAAACACAACAATGGAACAGCCGCTTCCTCCCACTGACATCTCCGTTATTACCAATGAGACCGGCAATAATGGACCTTCAAGCCCCGAGAAGGAATCCATGGAGACGGCTCTCTGACAAAAGGCAAAATCTAGGAATTAATTTGAAATGTAAATGCTCAAGAAATTTTATTTGTGTGTTGATAAAGACATGAAAACTGCTTTAGATAGTCATTTTGTAAGTAATTTTAATATATTTATATATTTTCTATACAACATTATTATCATTATCATTATCATTACTATTATTATGTGTAGATAGCTATTGTACAAAGTTATGTAAATGTTCCTATTGTGTTAAGCTTACCATTATACTTGGTTAGACATAAATTGTTGAATTTTGTAAATTTTTTGAATTTTTTGAAGGACTAAAATGACATTTTCAACATTTAGAATTTTTTGTGAGTGAAAGAAACATTCTTTGTGATTATTATTACTTTAAATATGTCAGTGAATAATCAAATTAACAATTAGCATCTAACAGACTTATTTTAAATAAAGAACATTGAAAATGATTATAAAAATATGATGCTATAAATATAATGGTAATGTTCAAATTCTTCTATCATTAGAAATTAAAGTTAAAGAAGGGTTGAAAAGCTGACAATAGAACTATTTGTAGTATTAATTAGTTTTAAGATGAGAAAATATGATCAAATATTTGGTGGACAACATCCTGTTTAGATGTGCAATATCAGGCTACTTCTTTTTTTAAAGGTGTGACATGATTTCTTGCATTACATCCATCAACACAGTGAAGTTTCACCCCACAAATTGGCAACATATAGTGATGTTTCACCCCACAAATTGGCAATGTTTGTTATTTTCCAACAAATATATTTTAATGGAGAGCATTTTCTACCAGGCTAATTGGTGCTTTAATATTTGCTCATGAACTTTGTAAGTAGAGATCAAAATTTAATCTAAACTGCCAAAAAATTCATAATTTTAGGTTTAACTGTTGATAGAAAAGAAAGTGAACTACTAAAACCAATTATTTCAACCCAATATTAATAATCATGATTCAATATTTTGTATATTTGTATTCCTTTGTTTTTTTGTGATTCCAAAACTAAATCATGATATTTTTTTGATAATTTGTAAATATTTTTATGACCTTGTAATTGAGATCTTAAATCTCTTCTATTGTTCCAATATATAATTCAAAATAATTTTGTACTCATAAAAGTTATGTTTGAATAATCTGTTGTATGATATTAATCACATTAATAATTACCCAAACAAATTTAAGAATTTTAATTTATTGAACTAGTTAGAAAAATATTAAATATATTAGAATAGTTAACTAAAAATTGTCAATTCACTTTATAAGCTGAGGTTAGATAACTTTCTGTTAGTTGAAGTAAAACTTGTACATTTATTGTTAATGTGGTACACTTGTCTTCAGATGTTTTTATTGAAATAAAAAAGGAAACAGACTGGAAAATTTGAAAGCAAACTGATATAAAATAATTGTAATATAGCAATAGCTTGTGGCAAGTTTCTTCTAATGTTTCACCTCCCTCAAGAATTTTACCAAATTTTAAACATTCTAAACAAAGTAAAGTCATTTTAGTGGTAAGATAAAACGAATTTGTCTACATTTTTATAATTTTTTTACTAGTTTTATACAACTTGATAAAATTCAATTGTGATAGGTAAAATTTTTGTGTCCTAGAGCTGCTAAGCTTGAAAACTTTTATGTAAAATGACAAATTTGAAAAAAGGTTAAAGATTTTTTTTGGATTGTAACATAAGTTGATTAATCTATGAATAATTTCAGGTTTTTACAGTTGAATGAAAATTACATTTTAAAATATCATGAATAATTTTATATTTTTATTCATTTAGTTCTTGCAAGACAGCAACAATGACAGCGTCATTGATCTTAATATATTTATTGTTTCAATTTTAATCAATTGATTTTCTCGAAATATTTTGTATGACTTTATATTTTGTTATGAAGAAAACATAGTTAACAAAATAATATGATATTTATTTCACTAAAATAAAAAAGTGTTGGATTAAACCAAATCTACTAACCTTGTTTATATGGACGGGTATTACCCAAGATCATGTCTAAAATATTTTAAAACTTCTATTGTATTTATTGTTTCTAAATTTTATAATCAAGTTATGTGGTAAAGTTTAATTTACAGAAGCGTTAACAGACTTGTAATGTAAATAAATAGTTTATATTAATTAAAATCGTTTTCACAAGATTGGATAGTAAGATTCTCATAGTCTGTTGCTTTAGATTATGAGGAGAATAAAGATTTATTTGCTGCTTACTAACTTATTAGATGTTCGTTTTATTTAGTGGCTGTATAACTCTCAGAATTATTGGTGCTTAAAGTTATTTGTATCTGGCATTCTTTATGAAATAAAGAAAGTTCTAGATAAATGACTTTTAAATCTGCTCAATAATAAATGTTCTTTTTGAAAATTGATGTTATTAAATATTTTTGGTCAACGGCCTTGGCCGCGTTGAAACACCGCTTCCCGTATGATGAGCGAAGTTAAGCAACGTTGGGTCTGGTTAGTACTTGGATGGGTGACCGTCTGGGAACACCAGATGCTGTTGGCGACAGCGCTCTTTGCCATTGTAGCTAATGTGCTGTATAATATTCTATAATAAAAAAAAAAATTAAATATTTTTGTACCATTAATGCTTAAAGTAATATGCAAGTTGAGTAATGATGTTTTCAAAAATTTAAATGATGTTGCACATCACAAAAGAGTAAATAGTTAGATAGAAATACAGTAACCATGGTAACTGTGAATACATTCTATAAACTACCTTTTGAAATGGATTGAAGTGTATTTCCCAAATGAGCTCTTTCATGTTTTGGGGCTCATAATTTTTTATTTATTCTTGTTTTTTTCATGAATATGTATTTCATATTTGTAAAGGGTTTTATTTTTCTTGATATCAGTTCAATTTTTATTTTGAATATATACATTAAAAGATAATAAAATATATAGTCATGCAAATAAATTCAGAAAATTTTCATTGTTGTAATGCATCTTAATGAATGAGGTAAAAGCAACCAATGGCAGGCCAGAGGTTTAATAGACTAAGAAATGACATCACCTTGTTGGTGTGTTCAATTCATCTCTTTTATTCTAATCAGTATTATTCTCTCTCTCAAAGAATTTAAAGCCAAATATATTTATATTTAGGGACAGTTTAAATCTATTTATTATTTATTAATATATATTACCATGTATGACATTAGTAATAGATATATTACTATTAGTATTATTGTATAACATTTTCTAATTCTGTTTATATATTTATGTATATACATTTCTACATGTACATAAACATATTGGATGTATAATTTTGTACATAAAACAAGTGACATAATCTTGTAATAGGTATAAAAATATAGTAAAACAAAGTGCCTTTCACAACTTATATACACAGACACCAAGATATATGTATGAATACATAGTGTACACAAATTGTATATATTAGTTATACCAACAAAACAATGTAATAATAAACAAAAATAATAAATGCACTTTGTATATAAAAATAATATTTACCTTTCATTCCAACTTAGTTACATATATGAACAGCTTTAGATTAATTACATTTTTGTCTATAATAAAATTTTGCTATGAATGTTTTTTGTTTCCTTAAAATATTGTAAAATCTTCTCCAAAAAAATATTATTGTTATGAATAATAAACCTGATTTAGTTCAATTGGTGTGGAGGAAGAAATTATGAATATTTAGTTTGTGTCAAGATATGCAAACCAAGTCAAAATAAAGAATAAGCAATACTGAAAGTTAAATTATAACAAGGGTTAACTTATAGGCAGTTTGTGTAGCATAGTAACATTGTTGTATACTCCCTATAAGATATTAGTCAGATGCTTATGATAAATATACAGAAATTGAATACTCTCCTCACAATAACACTGTTATAGATAAAGAGGATGAAGGCTGGAAATTCCTTAAGAAAACTGTTTCATTTAGAAAAATTATATTCCATGCGTGAGAAAGATTTTAGTTTGTACAGAAGCTAATAATGTAGTTTTGTTAAGAGTACTGTTCTATAACATTTAGAGGAATGTTCAAATTAGGTTTTTAACATGAACAAGACTAATGACTACCTCGCTTCACTCATTATCATGTCCTTCGTTAAACATGTGCTTAGCTGCATAGCATTCTTTTCTTCAGTTGGTATGACTTACTACAATCTGCAAATGATTTCAGATGCAGTTCCTTTCTTTATTTTGAAGAATCTTGGATTCAAAGCCACCCTAAGGTTGTCTGATGGTACTGCTGTCGTTTTATCGAAAGTCTTGATAACTAAACAAATAAAAATGTTGACCCTTTTGGTTTTCAGTCAGGTTGCACTTTTGGCCCTCTTTGACACTTCTTTTCAGATTAAGCCATCTACTGGAACGCCTATAGAAAGAAAGTTTATTGATTAAATTCGAATTTTGGGAACCACCACAACGACGAGTGACTTCCGTTACTTCTAGAAGCTTCTCGACCTTACAATCCAGGCTATTAAATTGAGGTCGGTTGTTTCATTTGCTTTCCTTATTACCTCGCGTTTCTTGTTATTTTCTTTATGAACAGTTATTTTTTTAGATTTACTTAGCCTTTATTTATATTTCTTTATAAATACTTATTTTATAAAGCTATTTTGTTAGCTTGTGACATTACACGCTGCCGAGCGGTGAATTCCAAAATAAACTGTTCTCATATAATTCGATAACAGTTGTTAAGATTCACCCAAATTAGGTAGGCATAGGTCGGACTTCTCTGGTGACTATTTGTCTGAGAATCGTGGCGAAAATTTTGCAGACTTCCCTTTACCTTCGACAATATTGTCTCTAAAATGCATATTTGTGAACATTTGACAAAGAGGATATTTAAGTCATTCAGCGACAGAAACTATGATAAAGCGATGGAAACCATTGGTTAACAGTCGACTACAGCTGCGGAGCTGTCAAACCAGGGCTGCATACCAAGCTCCTTTTATGCAGCTTTGGTGCGTTGGCTGTGTATAAAATTTACCAGTTAATCGATTTTTCTATTTTTAAAGAGGACGATCGTTTTTGATTGTTTTTAAGTTTTTATAATTGCAAAGTTATTTTGAAATAAATTACTAACCTTGGGATGAATGAATGGTGTTCATTACGACTCATAAATTTTATAACACAGCCAACGCACCACAGCTGCATAAATGGAACTTGATAGGCAAATCTGGCTTGACGCATCCGTAGCTGCAACCGACCATAACCATTGATACATTACGGCTTGGTAACGAATATGACTTTTAAAATAAAAATTGGCAATGGAGACGATCAAAACTTGGCGACGCGACGGCTTGGACATACTTTTTACACTGGGGGTGTTTATCTAGGCTACATAAGGCCTGATTTTTAAATACATTTGTATAAAAATATAGACCAAATTCACTTGAAATTTAGAGCAAATTTTTGTTCTAAAATTGGTGTCAGATGTACGATGACAACAAACTTTTCATTAATTTTGTAAACTAACATCTATTTAGCCCAGTTTGAAAGTATATATTAGAAATGTGCGTGATATTAGTTTTAATAAAGCATTAATAAACATTTTAAAAAGAAACAAGTTAGTAGTTTTAGTAATTTTAATGTGTCTTTAAAAACAGCTGACATTGTTTTGTAAAATTTCATATTGTATTGTGGATAGAAAGTTACGTCTTTTTGTTATCATAATTTTGAATTGTATTCGATAAAATTGGTTTGTGGACACGACTAAATTTTTTGTTGATGTTTTGAAGTTGTCTTTCATAAACATTGGAAAGTCTATTTTTTACCGTAAATTTCTGCTGTTCTTGGATTGGATCAAGTTTGTAAAAGAACGGCCCTCAGTAGCTCAATCCAATGTCTTAAGTCTGTGGGAAAAAACAGAACCCGCCATTCTGGATTTACTCCTGGCTAGATCCGGGTTGTAAAAGAACGGAGGGCCGTTCTATTACAAATTTAATGTTTCGGATCGTATCCGAGAATACGGTACAAAGTGTAGTTTCTAATGTTTTTAAAAGAACGTAAACGCTCCCCTGGCAACTTCTTTTTTTTAAAATGGAGTTTAAGGGCTGGATACTAAGCAAAACATGCCCATAGATCTCGCCCATCAAAAAACGCCAACCAAATCCGACAAACCAACCGGAAGCTCAGAAGCAGACCAGAACAAAATTACCAGCCAGA
>JARUHE010255261.1:0-33951 GCA_031471125.1 Archaeomysis grebnitzkii | reverse complement strand
AGAGAGAGAGAAAGAGAGAGAGAGAGAGAGAGAGAGAGAGAGAGAGAGAGAGAGAGAGAGAGAGAGAGAGAGAGAGAAAGAGAGAAGAGGGGACTGGGATTGAGAGAACCGTATGGTGTCTTTAATGTTGTTGATATTATAACTATGCAACGTAAAAAAAGTCTAAACGTCTAAACTTTCAAATGAATCAAATGAATGGAAGATATAAACAAATATTTTTTCTTCAAAATGTTTTGATTTATTAAATAGTCGTGGTTATAAAAGTTTGATTATGAATAGTGTTCAGTAAAATGAATATTTAAAAACTTGCATTGTTTAGTATTTTGTTCTAAATTTAATGTTTTCTCATCATGCATAGGCAACAAACAAGAAATGGTGGTATAGTGAATTGTAACCATAGCTTGAACTTGTGATTAATTGTGGTTTAACTTTTTGATTAAGCCATACATGTTTACAGTTGATTGTTAATGGTTATGTTCTTAAGATTTTCTATCTAAAATTAACTGCAACCGTTGAATTTTTCAATACAGTTTGTATATTATTTAGTTAATAAGAGCTTTCTTGAAATGACATGATGAAATTGAAATGATAAGTGTTTATTAATCATAAATAAGTATGAACAAAAATAAATGTTGACAGACATTGAAGAAAACATCTACAAAAATTATAGACAATAACAAATTGCTTCACTTTACTCGCGATTTACAAATGTCAATTTGAAATTCTATTTTGTTCTTTCAAAAAATTAAATAACACATTTCTCAAACTAATTTGAACTATCTCGAGGATTAAGTAAAATTTAAAATGTAGCATATTGCCTAGCTAAAGCTCTACCATAGGCTTTGTAATACTCAACCACATTGTAAGTTCTAAAAATTATTCTGTTCATAAATTTGTGTATGATAATGATTTTTCAAAACATTATTCATAACTGAATGGACGTTTCTATTTAAAATTTGTAATCTGCATGAAAACCGAGATGTCACATTTAAAAAAATATTTTTATGTTAACGTTGTGTATTATTATATGTATTAATTCATAGTTTGCTTATAATTTTTCTTTATTGTATGTTATTTGCTAAGTCATTCAAGTGAATAACATTACCCAAGAAAATGGTGTTATACAATTAGGCTTATATTCAATTACTGCAGTAGGCTACATTGAAAGTAAGAAAAATGAACTTAATGAAACTAAAATGCAATAGTTATTAACAAAAACATATTTCCAAAGTCTACAACGCCCTACCTACAACGTATCTAAAATTTCATGTTATTATTATTGCTATTATTATTGCTATCATTATTATTGTAGTAAATAATAACAATGTAATAGAACGTAGGGTGAGGTAACGCGCGGTGGGAACAGCTGTGTGGGGTGAGTGTAGGTATGAACGCGTCACTCATTCCGGCAAAGAGCGATGGTTGTGAAAGATTACAGAAGTGTTTTCAATTCAGTTGTGTTGGTGCAGTTATAAGGAAAAGTACCATACATTTCTGTCCAATACAAGTTACTCGTGCTTCATCTGGATTATTACATTTTCTACTGTGATCATTAATTGAACAATTGACTTGCTTTTTAATTACTAGTTTTATGTGAATACGATTTTTATCATTTATTTATTTTGTTATTGAAAAGAACAATATGAACTTTATTATAAATAAAATGTGGTAAATTTGTACCCAGTTGTAATTACTAAATAAACAATTGTTGTTGACACCAACAATTAACTTTGTATTCAAATAACAATTCATTGAAACATGGATGAATTGTATTGCTTAGAAACAATTAACAGTGGCAGCGACGATGTTTTATTAGGAGTTGAACCAATTGTGTCCGAAGATCCTGTGATTCTACATGATAGCAGGGTGTTGGAAAACCTTTTATCATTACAAATATCCACTATGCCCTCTAAGGATTATTTCACTCATGTTCAAACAGAAGTACGACCATACATGAGAAAAATAGTTACTAATTGGATGTTAGAGGTGAGATATAAAATTATCAACAACTTGAAATTTCAAAGCATGGTCTATTTTTTTGTTCAACTGAAAATTAAAATTAAACTATGCATACAGTAATCGTACGGTCGTATGCTATGTTCATTCAAGTATTAAGTAATCGTTATTTCATATTTAAATCCCAAATATTTACCAAATTTGTTTCATTTGAAATAAATAAGTAGGCATTAATTTGGCAGTGAAGTGTAAACTGTGTAGCCTATAGCAGTATGTCCATTGAATTATTAAATACATTTTTAATGTTAATTTGTTGTTTTGAGAACAAATCTAAATTATTTGAATTTTAGAATATGCTCGTCAATAAAATGCAAAATGGTTAAATTATTTTTAATGACTTGTCCTAAATTTATTTAAAGTTCTGTGTTTTAGATATTTGAGTTGAACATCTAACAGAAAAATGTTTCACTTTAAGTCATAATTAACAAAATATTTATGTACTGGTTACCTGGTACAAACAAAATTGTTTTTATTACCCTCTCTAAATAAGTTTGTAACCCTTGATTTTGTTTTAAATGTTATAATTTTGGAAATAATGTACATCACATGTTTTTTAATTATTTGCGTAGTCTGTGTTCCCAGGCAATTGTATTCATTAAATGTATTCAAATAGTTCTGAAGTATGAATTAATGTCAAAATCGAAATTCTTGATCTAATCTCTCTACATAACTTACAGCTATTTGCTAAATGTCTAATCATTTTGTATGCTTATCTTCCTTCATTATGATCTGAAGAAGAAATGTTTATGGAATTGCAAAGTCATGTCGAAGAATGCCATAAAGTTGGTTATTATCGCCATTCTCTGGAAGAGATGGAACAACACAAGAATGCTTTGGTGATTAACGTTATTTTGGACGTTTAATGTTTTTCCGAAGATATATGCCCATGTGAATCACATTAGAATATTAAGGGACTCTTATGTGGCAGGCTTATCTTTTTTATAAAGGCCTACTGAATATATTCGACTTTTATTACTTGGATAGCACTAAGCTTTGATGTTTTATAGGCCTATATTGTAGTATTCATTCAATGATATAATCTATTAACATCAACTGACAGCTTGTCAATTCTATATTTTAAATTTTAAGTTTGTTTTTGTTTTAATAATACATTTAAGTTGTCTTAAATATTTTAATAAAATCTAAAATCTTTCATACATTGCTCTAAACATTAAAAAAATGTTACAAAGTTTTAATTTTTGTAAAGCCAATTTTAATGTGACTAATTTATTTGGTTTTAAATCTGTTTGTATGAAAGTAATTTTAATTGATTTAAAAATGTTTGGAATATTTTGATATGCCATATTTTATGGTGATCAATATCATTTAGATTTACATCAACATTTTATAAATGTGGATCTGATTCAATTAACCAAACGAAAGAATTCTTTTGGAAATATTTTTCTAAATTGGAAATGTTTATTCCCTCAACATAGCTGAGTACATTCTTCCAACCAATTTGATTAACATTATATGAAATGTTTCATTATCATATAATCATCTTTCATTTGGTTAATAATTTATCCTAAGCATGACATTCTTATGTTAAATAATGAAATATTTCGGCTTCATTATTTCGCCCTTCTTTCTAATCTGATCGAATTGGGTCCGTCTTAGGCCTAATTCTTTTGTACAAACCTGTGGTCACCTCTTGTGTAAAAAGCCGCTCGTCCGTCTTGTCTTACGTAAACAACAGTGTAAATTTTGCACCGTAAGCACTCTCTCCAATCAATCAATGCTACATTTTGTGGTGTAGGCTGAAATTAAATTATCTAATGTTTGTAAAATTTATTTTGTTATGGAAGCTTACTAACATTACATTGTTGTTATAATTAATAGCTGAACTGTTTTAACGATCGAATGTTATTTTTCTAAACCTTAAAATGATCACGAAAACCATCTACTTTAATTACCAGACCGATCGTCGAAATGCCAGATTACTTCTTGCTACGTGTTGAAATCACTTAAAACTAGGTGTAGTCAATCTGCTGGTCACATAAATTAAATCCCTTGATAACGTTTATCAGCCAACTGTTTGTCCACTGTTACCACCGTAAGATTAGGAAGATTGATAAGTTAGGAACGTCCATAAATAACTTCGTAATATAGACTTTGGTTTTGAAAATTTGTATACAAAATTACGAAATGTTACAAATTTAAACCAAGTTCATAGATGTTAGTTTTAGCTTTTAACGGTTTTTCATCTATTTTGTAATTGTTAAATGATTTACCTGTTTCAATGTATTGAAATTAAAGAAGGACTTGTTCTTGATCAGTTTATTTATATATCAAAGAATGAACATAGACTATATCTGTAAGGACAGAAAAGTAATATTAGTTCCAGGTAGTCTATAAAAATATAGAACAATGTTTATAATAACATAGAGCAATAACATTATCATAATATACATCTTCTATCATTTGGATCAGTATGTCAGTACAAAACCATACATAAATGTATTTGAATAACTAATTGTTCTTATGGAGCTGTACTATACCACAGTCGTTTACTTAAAACTATATTGATTAAACATTTGGAGATGTACATTTTTATTTAAATTGTAATTCCATTTGTTGACTGGGACAACTGAAGAAGATAAATTGAACATTCCAAATGTTGAAATGGAAATTTATTTTGCACCACCCTGACTCCTTATCTTTTTAAGCCTATTGAACTTAATGACTATCTAATAGAAACATGCGCCTATCTTGTTTGTTTTAATCAACTCGTGATTTCCTTTATTTATGTTTCTTCAATTGGTTTTCAAATTTATTTCTGTTCGTTGTCTTTGTATGGCATTTCAAATAAATAACCGTCCATTTATTTTTAAATCTAAATAAAAACAATTTTGTTAAACAATCATTCTAGGCATCTATTTTTTCAAATGTTTATATTAAGAAAATTGAAGAATTGTTTTCAAAATGCTATCCTCTCTGTTACCTTAGATTTGTTTTCTGTGGATGTCTACATTAGAATAATATAAAAATGATTTTAATTAAACCTTGACATAATCAATTAAATTATCTGAGCTTTGATTAAAATCTATTGAAAGTAATTATTTATTAAAGCTTTGATTAAAATTTATTGGTTTATAAATGTAAAAAAAATAATTATCAATTAAAACTAATTATCTAAGCGATATGAATGCTAATGAATGATAGGCCAAACAAATTGAATGAATGCATTTGTCATATCATTGTCTAAGACTAAATCTTGTAGGTCTGAGGACTTATTAGGTCCGTTCTTGGAAGTTCCTTGAATCCAATGTGATGTAAAGACCAACACAATAGACTCCATCCCAGCGAGTCTATCTTAATTGTTAGGGGAACCTCTCTTTATTATTCTGGGGACTTGGTCTCAGCACACCAGGGTATCTAATTCTTTCTTTTTGCCCAAATTCATTTTCTTAGGCCTATACAGCCAAACTATAGGCTCTTTTATTTTCTCATGTCTACTAATGGATATCCTTAGTATTTGTCGATCGTTATTATCTTCTCAAGTTACATAGGATGAACACACATTTCATACAGCGTTTTTTTAAAATCAATATTCTGTTTTGTTGCCTTAGAATTTGTAAAATTAATTATTTATGCTAAAGTTGATTTCTCCTTCACACGAAACAAGGTAGTTTTGATTGATTAGGTTAAATTTAATGTTAAATATTTTTCCATTTTGCAATTAGTTTAATTTAATTACTGTAATTTTAATTCAGGTCATTTCTAATCATATTTAACTAAAATTCTTATCAAATCTATTCTTTGTAGAAAATATTGAATTAAGAATAACATTTAATATGGCCACATATATACAAAGCCATATAAAAATTGATATTCACTGATAACCCAAACTATGGGCTACGCCCTCGCAAATATTTACCATCTTTAATCCTACATTCTTCAGATCTTCTTTCTCTCTCTTGGACTATATCGCAACTTCTTGCTCAATCTTGTGTTCACTTTGTTGTTTTATTGTTCTATATCTTGTCTAAACATTGTTGAACTAGTTTGTTCCTTTCATGTTTTGAAATAGTCTTATCAATGCTAGTCAAGTACTCCAAAACAGTTGCCACATCAAACTATACAAGTTTGCAAAATTAAGTTTTCTCTTATAGGAACTAAAACCTGAATAAATTTGGAGGTTCTAGAGTTTACGTTTCTAATTGTTATCCCAACTACGAAATAATTAAGAAGCGAAAATGTTTTGAATAAATGCCACGACTGGGTTTTTGCCGGATTCCTTCGTCCAAATAAGGCAGTCGGTGCTTGTAGGCTTGTTTCTCACATCGTGGGAAG
Source organism: Archaeomysis grebnitzkii (assembly GCA_031471125.1). Classification (NCBI taxonomy): domain Eukaryota; kingdom Metazoa; phylum Arthropoda; class Malacostraca; order Mysida; family Mysidae; genus Archaeomysis; species Archaeomysis grebnitzkii. Next base: position 27,642 of record JARUHE010255261.1, on the reverse strand, counting down.
CCCTCCGAATTCTTGGCTGGCTATTCTTAGGCGAAATTTGGCGAGTGCCATCCCGGGAAGAAGTTTCTATGATCGTAAAATCGAATAACACGAATCATCTCATCTCGCATTCTCTTTCTGCTTTATTGTTATGGATCTTTCGGAATTTATATTGTATGCAATCTGCCATCCAAGTTTTTTGATTAATGCTATCCAATTATTGAAATAAAAATTACATCCATGATTATGCTAATGTTTGTGTAAAGACTGTCTGTCGATTGTTTTGTGGAAATTAAAAAGTTAATTGTGAAATATATTTATCTTGAACATCGTTCATCTCCATATTATTCAGAGAAAAGACCATCAATAGGATGTCCAGATAACTGCTGTAAATATTTCTCATCAAATAATTAATCAACTTCCAACAGACCACGGCTTAACATTAGCAAACTAACATGTCGATATTTTATTTTGTCATGCGGTCACTCGCATCTTCACTTTGTCTCCATAATTAATAGTTTTAGTGCCTACAAATGTGAAATTAACAACCGAACAGCTTCCCTAGTCCATCCCGAACGAGATAAATCACATTCGAGACAATTAATTGACCGTAAAAAGCTGAAAAGTACACTTAGGATCCGCTTCGGACAGTCTTTAGAGTGCAAAATAGTGTAGCCGTCCTTTATAGTTTGTTTTTCTTGGAAAGTTTGTTTACGTTCACTTCATTCGACTTCTCTCTTGACTGTCTTTAGTGGTTCACTGATTACTTTTAGACCATAAAATCCATCAATGGTAGTTTCATGTATGTGTGTATTCATGTTTTGTTCCTGAGAATATTTTGAATGGGAGTTTTCACATATAATATGGGCTACGAAATGTTATGTATTTGTTTGCTATGGGAACAAAAATGAAAAATGAAAGATTTGATTAATTAAAGATAAGTGCATTTCAAATTAAACCCCAACGAACTTTAAAACTGTTTTGTAAATTTAGCTTCGATTGTTTTGCTTAAACCTTCAGATTTCCGAAAAAAAAACAATCTACTTTAGCTGTAGGCCTATTCGAGTTTTTTAATATACACAAAGATTCCTTATTCCTATCATCCTGTATTTATTGTTTTAGGCAACTAAATCTGACAACCTTTTAATTATTTATTTTTATTTACTCTTAAATTTTAAGATATCCCAGATATTTTTGTAGGCCTAGCCTATCAAACATGCTATATACTAAAAACATTACTAGATAATAATATTTTAAGATTAAAGATTTTTGTTTTGTTTTTAGTTTTGATTAACTGGAGCCAAAAATATTCTTGTTACATAAATGTTTTATTGTTTTAATGGTAAAGATTAAAATTACTTGTATTGATAAATTCCTAAATTTAGGCCTAATAAAATGTCCATTATTTAATTATTACTATTTCCTTTTCACGTTAGTGCCATGATAGGTCTATTCTTTGTGTGAATTAAATGATGAATTGTTCTTGATGTTTTATTTGTTGAAATGGTTGAGTGAATGTGTCTAGCATGGATAATTATTTTTTGAATTTGAGATGGAAATCAAGTTCAATTACAAACACAGTTGGCGCTTCAAAGAATTCTCGGCAGCAATGTGTCAACTTTGACAGATAACTGGTGGAAAGACAGCCGCCTCTTGAGGCAGCTCGGCTTACCAGTAAAGTGATCCTAATGGCACCGTTTTCAGGCAAAATAATTGAATGCAAGATCTAGTGAAGGTTTTAGTTTCTAGATCACATGGGAGGGCCTCTTAGGCCTAGGGTTCTCGCACTTAAAAGGCTCCTTCGATTTCGATGCAACTATGACTTTGTGATTTTAATTATTAATTATTTTTAAGGTTTCAACCGACTTGTATCACTAACGGCTTTTCTTCTCTTTTCAGGTTTGCGAGGAAAGGACGTGCGAAAATATGGTGTTCCACGTAGCGTGCAACTTTTTTGACAGATTCCTCTGCACAACTTTCGTGCAAAAAAGCCAACTACAACTCCTAGGTTCATCTTGTTTACTATTAGCGTCTAAATTAAGACAAACAGCGCCTCTATCCGTCTCGCTATTAGTTTCCTACACAGATTATTCCGTCACAGCCGAAGAAATTAGGGTGAGTGTTGGTTGAATGTCTTTTTACTGTTGGTTGAAGTGCATGTCTTTTTAGTGTGTAAGTTTAGTTTAGAAAAGCTATCGTTCAATGCATGAAAACATCTTTATTTGTTTCAATATATAATTCTAATTACAATTTTGATCATAATCATTTTATTTCGTTTTTGCTAGATGTATTTTCCGTTTTTTACAATCATATCTCCCCTATTATCTGTCTTAATGTTAAGTGTAATCTATCATTTTGGCTGTTCTCTTTTTGTTTAATGTTATTAGGCTTATAAATACACAATTCGTATGGATCTTTTATTCTGCTACTATATTGTTATGGTCTAATTTTGCATTATTTTCATGCACATTTATATGCATTACTTTATCAAGGAGTGCCTTCCTCAAAGTACTTCATTAGTTGAATTAAATAATCTTATTAAATCCCTCTTAAGAAATGCGGTCAACCAAATTTAAGGAAACCTGTTGAAAAAAACAATACAAATAGGTATTGCTGGTTATTACCATCGGAAGTTTTATCTCTGGGTTGGTTGTTCATGAAAATGTGGAAACAGTTTGAAATTTATCTAAATCAAAATCTAAATTATTTCAAAATAATCGCTCAAATGAATAGATAGTTAATCACTCATTAGGCTTAAGATGCTTTAATGTGCTTCTTTTTTAACTTTCATGTTTTCTTGTTATTTTTTAATGAGTTTAAATGCCAATAATGGTTTTATTGCAGTGACATGAACTCACCTTTATTTACCATCTATAAAATTACTTTTGTCTCCACTTATGAGGGTAGATCGCTCTCATTTAAGTAATGGAGACATAACTATTTTTTGTGCCAGTGCGCCAGAATAAACATGCTGGTATTAATATACACGAGATTATACTGGACTCGCTTAGGCATACGGGATAATTTCTCTACCTTTTATTGTACATTTTGCTGCACAAAAGTAATATTTATTGTCGTTAAAAATAGTTGTTGTACAAAATTCAATTACGTGTACATTTGTTCCATTAAATGTAATTGCTATGGGTAAAAATGCGGTTGAATGTACCTTACAAATGTTTTGAAGAAAGAACTGAAAAGGGTTTAATGGTCAAGTGATAGTTACTCTAAAATGCGAACCAAACTTTTGTAATGAAAAAAACCACACACTATTATGTGGAATAATTACAGATAGATATTCTCTCAAAATAATTCGACCCTATATTTAAAAAAATAAAATTGTAAATATAAAAACCCAAATTTTAAGTTTTTTTTTTGTAAATATAAATATCACAATAAATAATTTCCATTGAATTCTTTATCTCGCAGAACCTAATTAGAAAGATTCATCTTATGTTTGTTAATCTGAAGCATCTGAGACACCGTTGTAAGTTTATTTAAATAATTATGAAAAATATCTTCCGTTCTAATTGTTGATTTCTTCTGTTAATGGTTTGTGAAAATAGTGATTAAATTGACCCTCATTGTTTAAATTGTCCATTTGGGTGAATTTATTGTTTCATTACATTACTCAACAACCTTAAGACCTGTAATTGTTATTTGCGCCAACACGTTCTTGTTGAAACTTGAAAAGTTCCATTCATAACCGCTTTTTAATTCGTCTTTAACGTCTTTCAAGAATTGGTTCAATGAATGTATAACCTGATTCAACTCTAACGCGTTCTTACTTAACCCTATTCAAGATTATTTCAGCGCAAAAAAGCGAAGAATTTTCTGAATTCCTCTACATGTTTAACTTGTGATTGGCGTCGCTGTGGTAGTCGTGGCTTAGCTTTGTATCGGAAAATGCCGAGTCATTGTGACTTGGATTTTTAGGCCTTTAGTTTCATTGGATCGTTCAAACTCAGCCTATATCAAGTTACTTGTTCTCACCGTCCCACACTTAAAAAGTTCTTGTAGGAGTGTCCCTCGATTTCTTTAATTTCTGATAACGATTGGTCAAATTATTAGTAGGTTTAGTTTGTTCATGTGGCTTGAGTAAGAAGGTTTATGCAATTGAAGATGCCTTCAAATTTATCTTTATCTTCCAATAATTATTTATAATTATTCAATTTTTTTCTTCTAGTGAATAAATTTGCATATTGATTTCAAAGTGAACGCCTTGCCTGAACTAAATTTTATTTCTGTATAAAATTGCAAGTTTCTAAAGTGGTTCTTTCAACCCCTCTAAACTATAGAAATGTGGGATAATAAAAATAAAAATAGGCTCTATGAACTCTAAGGATTGAAAAGGTTTTCATTACAAAGGCTTGATCTGTACATAATTACCGAGTCTTAAAATAATTAATACTTTTCTAGCTTTGAAATGTGTTTATGTCCTACTTTTAAAGTTCAATAAAAATTGATGACATTTCTTATCTGAAAACAAATTGAAGGAAGGTATTTTGTTAATTGTATTTTGATATAAATTTGTTTCGGAGACCACCCAGCCAACAGTTTTCTAAGGCTTGAGTAGCCCCAAGGTTCTCTCTAGGCCACTCCGTACACCTTGTGTAAGCCTACAACAAATACTATTCCACTTGAAAACATTTTTCTTGTAAATTAATGTACAAACATACCTTTAATGTGTTCAGGCTGTTGACCGCTCAACTAAAAGCTGTTCTTCTAATTGTTGTTTTGCAAATTGATTTTTAAAAAACTAAACGAAAAACCGAAACCTAAACTTGAAAAAACGTTTTAAATTGGAATAACTTACAAATCTTAACAAGGTAGGCCTATATGTACACTGTAAAAACCCTAAAAGTACGTCTTAGGCTGAAACTATAAAAGTAGTCTTTTATGTCTAAACAAAAGAGATGATATTTCTCAAATAGTTTTATCAGGAGATTTTGTTATTTACATAAGCGTTATTTTATTGCTCCGTTTTATTAAGAAAAGTTTACAATGTGGTGTAGAGTAGGCCTATTTCAGACATTGTTTCATTCTCCCTGTTAAATACTACAACTTCATTTTTTTTATAAATACAAGGGAGTCTGTAGTTGTTGTTCACTCGAAAATAATTGTTTTTTCTTCTAATTATATATACAACTTCACTCCTAATCTGCCCCACGTGGAAAAATGGCGTGTGATATTTTCCTTCACAATTATTTGAAAATAAACAATTGTTTGCTGAACTAAGACAAAATAATTTTGTTTGTATTTTAAATATTTTAATTCCTTTTTAGGATTTTAATTAATTGCTACCAAAATAATGTTTCAACTTTATTACTTATTAAAACTTAAATGTTAAATTCTTTACTTCAAAATGGTATTATGGTTGTAAAACATCTTGGCTGTTGAAACTATTTAATCAGTGTAAAAACTCGTAAATTATAGTGTGTAAAGAAGTGCGAACTTTTAGGTAAAGATAGAAATATTTCCAGGTAAAATTGAGATTTTTTGTTCGGACGTTTCATATTTTCTGACATTTTCACCTCTAGAAGACCTATCTATGTATTGGTTGTCAGATTTGGACTGAACTGCTTTCTTTTGTCTATTTCAACGACGGCAGTAAATCACAATTGTCAGGATGCTGGTGTTTTCGTGGTCATTACAGATGCAGCCTCGTCTTGAGAGAATTGTCGTAAGGTGGAAAACAGCATCTAATTTTCAGTGGAATTGCCTTAATAACCTTGTGAAATATCCTCGGGGACCGAACGTTACACTTTGGTTCGCCACATCCCGGATGGCAAACCTCTTCTCTAGTCACCATCTAATGCTGGCGCTGACAGAACCGAAGATTCCCCATTTTGAGAAAATCCCCCAATCTTGTGCGGTTTCTAAAATATTAATTAACACACATTGGTTTGGGCGAACAAATAACTATTCTTTGTTTGAATCATATGAATGGAATTACAGTTTGAAAAGTGCGTTGTAAAATAAATATTCGTTTACTTTTGGGTACGTAATTGTGAAATTGAAAAATAAATGCAGCAGTTTCAATGTTTGCATTTCATTCGATTGGCTTTTCAACAATTTGCACTATTAATTCGTTTTTATTTTCACTGACGCGTGCCAATTGGTATGGAACAGTTGTAAAATTCGTTTCTAAAATCATAACTTGTGTCAGATTTCATAGTTGTAAATCATTTTAGGACTTAATAACCAACGTTAATATTATTAAGTAATTAATTTTCATTTCCATTTTGTTAAATTACCAATAATTTAAAAATTACAGACTAGCCTAATTTATGGTATTGTATTAATCATTTTCTATCCCATTTAAAACATCGTTTCAGTCATAGTAATTTAGGTGAATTTTTGTCATTATACCAAATGTTTATTATGGAAATGATTTTTTTTCAATTGATTGAAAATAATAAATAAATATTTTCTGTAAACCATAAGTTTGATGGAAATGTTTTCTAATAAAATGATATTGAAATACTTAATTTTCTATGTCTCCCCAATTATTTCTAAGCTAAAACATTTAAATGAACCAAATTTAATTTTAGCTTTCATGTTTACATAAAATTTATTTTTATTGCTGTTTATAATTGACGAAGCTGTGACTATTTCGAATTTTCGGCAAACATGAAAACAGACCAGATTGGTCCAAAATTTTTTCACTTGTGCAAGTATTGATTATGAATTTGCGGCTCCATTAATTAGGTGCATAATGACACGTTTTTCCCGAGCTCTAAAATTAAGTCATTAAAGTACTTTGGCTACTTAAATATTTTATGTATTTCCTTTTTTATTTCTAAATAAATGAATATAAATTAAGTTTTGCTCATAATTTAACCTTCAAGCTATTATTTAAATGTAGAAAAGTTTGCTTTTAATCAATGTTTTTGTTTTATAACACTGCCAATTAATTAATAAGTGCCATGATACCTGTAATTAAATTATTATATTTCATTAATCAACTTTACTTGTCTATAATTATGCTGTTTTGTATTTGTATTTTAATTAAATGTAATTGATTTAAATTGCCAACCAAAATAAAAGATTTTTTTTCTTAGTCTACTCGCCTGTATTTAATTGCAAATAGTGTTTATTCAATGAATCAATTCAAGATGTAGTATTTTTTAGCCTTACCTTTATGTTGATTTTTATTTTATTCATTGCCAACAGCTGCGTATAATTAAGGTGTTGCACCAATTTAAAAATTGAAAAAAAAAAAACTAAATAAAGGCTTAGATAAATCGACCTACTATAGACCATTGAGCTTGTGTGTTTGCTTTTGGCAAGAGGAGTTGTCGATTATTTTGAGCGAGACAGCTGCCTCTCTCGGCACAATAGCCGACGCTCTAGTTGGCCGTGGAGGGGAGAGAGGATTGGCCTTTCAAAGGTTCGTAAATTCACAATCCAATGTAAAAATCATTGCAATTGTTTTACTAAACTTCGATGTAGAAGTTAAATAATTCCACATTTATTATGCTAATAAAAGCGAAACATTTTCATAAATAAGCACATTTTTATTTTAACATCTTGTGTGAACTGTTTTATTCACCACAAATATAGAGCACAATGTACGATGGCGATGGCGATAGTAAAATTGTGATGGCGTATCTTTATCTATCGCCCACCACCTGCTCTCACTACGTACCTTCACGGGGCCCCATCTCGTTCTGTACAGAGATGCTAATTAATCCACAATCTCTATCAACTAAAATAATAAACTTTCTCCTTTTTATTTTTGTTGTTAATTACTTTGTTCGATGTTATTTAATCTATTTTTTTATAGATAAACTAATGATTCTATGTTGGCTATATTTATTTATGATTTGATTTTGTTTTAGAACATACCCACTAAATAATAAACGTATTGTTTGCATTTATTGAAAATCCAAAAGCCTAATTGTAAACTAAATTAATAAAGTTCATTCATAAATGAGATGTTTTGTGACGTCACCTGCTTGGCTCCTTCCACTACAGGACCCTTGTGATGTGTGTTTGTTGGCCCATCTGCAAGCCTTTGATGCCGTAGTGCCTGTTGGTTCCATGGGCATCACCTGGTCCAAATGTATTGTCGTACATCGATCAACCTTCTATTACCCTCTGTCACAACACCCAACACCTGTCCACGTCCCCTATTTACTGTTATTATGTGACAATAATAATAAATGCGAGTCGTAGTAAAGTATAAGTAATAGTAAAGCATATTAGTTAGTTTTAGTTCACTATCGTAAGGATTAAAACTCAAGATTTTTCATTTTAACTGCCAATAAATATTTTAAATAATACATATAATTATTTGATGGTCCATAGCTGTTTGAATTACGAATCGGGACCTGCATTGAGAAAATTTGCTGCCTAATAAAAGACTTTAGGAATGATTTGCATGTGGAGGTTTTTCACTGCACCGAATCACTTACCCTTAAAATAGGACAAAATATCGGTCGTCATGTAAAGGCATTCGTCACGACCTCTCCACAGCTCTAGTCTTAAAACTCAAACTGCTTGAATATGATGAATAAATCAAAAGCCTCGTGAGCCTAATTGTATCACGTTAATGAGCTAAGACTTCTCGTTGGATTGGATCCAATCCAGAGTGAATAAATTGGTTGTTAGTGTTTGTCAATTTTTTAAATTAAATTTAAGATTAATATTTGAAAGTATGTTGAATATTTATGTTTACAACTTTCAATATTCATCTATCCAAACTTATGTGAAGTGGATAAAGCTTAAGCCTAAATAGCTTGAAGGTACTTGGCTTCATTTTTATTCATTCCCATACAGTAGCGATCGAATTTCACTCAAAATAAATATTTGACAACTCGTGTGATTGATTGAACTAATTTTGGGTGGGTGTTTAATGCTAAATTGTATGTTTCGTGTAAATGCAATGCCTTTGTTTAATTATCACTGCCTTCAAGTTATTTTGTTTTATTAATGTTGTCTATGAAATTTATCTTCATAAATTATCTATTTTACTTTTTTATTTGTATTTGTATGGGACATTGTTTAAATACTCTGAGTTTTCAATGTCACTATTGATGTCTCAAAACCAAACTAAATTGAACAAAAAACATGTGAGAATTGTATCTTAAAATGTGTTTTCTTACTTCGCAATAAATTACATACTTCGACTATCCTCTTCCATTTCGTTTCCCTCAGCAATAAATTTTTTCAAGTTGTTTAACTCTTGAAATTTCATGGATCAATAATTACATTTATTTTCTCAAACAATTTCCAACCATCTCAGAAGTTTATCCGAAAGGGTGTAAAATGCTTCGTTAATTTCCTTTGTAAGTAGATGCGCACAAAAGGCTTGGAATTCAACTCTTCTTTATTGGGACTGTTAAGAATAGATTCTGATCTAATTATGTTTCGAATTTCTTTTTATATAAAAATTAATTAGGTTCAGTTAACGACATCTAATTTGGGCAACAATAACCTTATTGGACAATTGAAAGATTTCTTTTCATCTCATTGTTCAGTCTCGTTTACTTTTTATGTTTTCATTTGAATAATTTTGCACTTTTCATGATTAATTATTCAGAGATATGTTTGCCAAATTGAACCAACACAAAGTGCGTTATTGCAAGCAACATCGCGATCCGAAGCAACTTCGTAACCTTAAGACCTCTCCTATCGCGGCAACTCCTCTCCGACCATATCTTTCGGGATAATTGGCCATTCTGGTCCCAGATTTCACTTCCCCATGAGAGTTGTGCGCTCACATAAATCTTCTCTAGGCTCGGTAGGCCTTTGGCCGCTCTGCCATGCTTCACTGTATTAAAACTTTACAACCATTCAGTCGTTTTCTTTAAATAAATCTCAAAATTAATTTACATTCTGTATATAAAGGTTAAAGATGATCATTTCATAAAGTACTTTTACAAAGGGAAATATGAATCCATTGTGTTTTTATGTTTTTCTTATCGCTGAGTTTAATGATAGTTTATCTATAATCGTGTATTAACTATTATATACAAAGTTCGTGAGTGGATTTATATCTGGTCGTATTTTACCTTTTAGTATTTTGGAATAATTTATTCCATTAGGACGCCGATATGTAATTGAATTCGACATGGCTGTTTGAAGTGAACCAATATTTTTCTTTCAAATTTTATGAATGTGTTTTAAGTTTGATCTATACTTTTTGGAAAAATGGATACTGTTCGTATTCATTGTTTAGGTGACTTTCAAATGATTTTCTATAAAAAAAACTCTTCAATGTTTCATAATGTTATACGTTTGTATACATATTTAGAAATTTAATAAAACTAAAATTACATTAACATAACACATACTTTTAAAATGGAATACCATTGGACAATCAGAGTTGGTTTTAAAATTTTGAACCGATTCATCTTAAAACTTTTCAATTTGCCAGCTCATAAAACCGAAGATATTTTAAGTTTTTGATTTTTCAAAATTGGTTAATGGGTTGAAATACATTCATTGTCATTTGAAAATGTTGTTTGTATTTTTGGACCGAAAATATTTAGTGTATTATAACGTTGAAATACACTTATGTAGACTTTGTTTGTTGAACAAATAAAACGTTCGACGAACATTCCACATGGTTATGTTTGCTATGTAACTTCCATTGTTACATTTTGTTCAAATAAACACAATTTCATCATTGAGTTTGATCGGACTTTACCAATGTCATTAGCCATACTTCCATCACCTTTGCATCTGTTGTTTCCTCTACACTGACGCCCCTCACACCTATGTCCTTTGGGACAGTTTACATCCTGCGATGTTACTCAACGTTCCCTCCATTGTTTGTATGTGTTCTACAAGGATTCATTCAATGTTTTTTATTAAACAACAACATATTCCTAAATCAATGAAGGATATCGATATATTTCGTTGTTTTTTTTAAATTTTTATTTGTATTGTATTTTGTTTTAATGTTTTCACTTCTATAGACATTCGTTTTACAAATACATTTAAGCTCATTTCTTTCTATTAACCTGAAACTATAAATTTGTTAGCGCATGATGGGGAAAATATAATTTGTGGACGTTTCACAAATGAATGAAATGTCGACAAGGAAATCGATTACTGAATCCGACGAAAATAATCTTCAATTATTCACTCAATTTCATTCATTTTCTTAGAATTTTGTTCTTCATGTGATTGTGATTATTTGAAATATTTAATTCATTAAATCAACCCATTTGTATACGGCTGAGGCAGTCGAAGGGAAGGCCATGTGGGTCTTTTGCACATATTTATGTGCGATGTACTGCATAACCTGTGTCGTTCAGTTCATGTCCAAGAATTTCAAAGGTTGAACAAACAACGTCTTTAATGATCCACCAAAGAAAAAATGTTTTGAAGCGACGAAAATATTTTTGGAAGAATGAAACTTGAATCTCATTGAAGGGTCGAAGATGTTGCCGAGATAAGTTCATGAAACGATGCCTTCATCGTCACGCCGAATTCCTCATTTTTTTTATTTCAAACATTTCGAATATTTTTATTGTAACAAATTGGTTTCATTATTTCTTAACATTTCATTTTGTATAAAACTTGTCAAACAATGAATGCTTAATTGTGCATTATCAATTCCTAGATGAATATTTTATTGACAACTACTTTGTCATTCTGTGTGGAAATCCTTTTTTGCCTTAAAGGTCATTCATATCCCACATGAAAATCTGTAAAAATCTGTTGAACTTCAATGACTCGGGTAATTATTGTTGCTGACCTTTACAATACAAATTTTAACATTTTTGTTTGTTTCTATCAACAACTTGAACAAATTTTATCAAGGAAAAAAATACGTCGTCGTTTTCTTAAACTTATTTTTAATTCTATTTTAAAATGTTTGTTAATCCAAACTTTGCCAACTTTTGAGAAAATATGAAATAATGCTGAACAATTAGGATAACTTCCGTTGACTTTTCTCTTTCCTGTGCGAGACCTTTAAAAAGGAAGTGCAGCCACAACCCTGATTCCACAGCGGCGAAACAATTATTTTTGGTTCAAAAATATTCGCAAAAATAAAAATAGAAAATAATTTACCAAAGAAATTTAATTTATCAAAATTCTTTGAAAATTCATCAAATGGAGATGGTCTGATCTCTTCACCTTGCACAATATTTTCATAAATAAAGCTCTAAACAGAATATAATTAGTTGTTAGTCATGCCTTTATCAGACCTGAATCGAAGGGATTAGATTAAGTTTAATACAAATAGTATCACAAGATTAATGTCTTGCAATGAAATAAAAAAAATCTCGCATCACAATTAAAAAGTCAAATATCTTGAGAGTGATTGGTAAACTCGATTGCCTAAATGAATAACAAATTGTCAAAATAAGTTTTATCATTTCGTTGCAAAACTTTTCAACTTTTGTGTCGAAAGTGTCGTTGAATCGAGAAACATTTGGTCACTGAAGTGGAATGATTTGTTTGCATCAATATGCTCGGTTTCACAAGAAGCAATATCAAAATAATTGAACCTAAATCCTCCTCCCTTGTCAACGCCTTCGTCAATGAATTGAAAAGCTCTTGCACAGGGCGGAGGCGAAGGAAAGGAATGATTGTCCGTCGATGTTTGTTTGGATTAAACTCTTTTGTCCAGTGGAGTGCAATCAGAATTAACACTTTCTTTCATAGGCTTAGTTTGTATTGTGATTGAACGAGAATCACTTTTGTTGCAGAAGAGTTTTGAATAAATCATTGATTGTGAAGCAATTTTCTTTGCATTCAAAGTGTCTGATATAACCTCAAGTGCTTGTGAAGTCGCACATGTTTAAGGTTTGGAAATAGGTTGTGTCAACATTTATTTGCATAAATTTTATCATAATAAGTTTCTCCTTTTTTCATTATTATTATTAATTGGTTTTAATTTAGTAACTTCATAGTTCGGTACATTAAATAAGACTCACTGATGGCTTTCAAAGGTTTAATTAGAATTTTGTTATGAAATAATTTTGTTTGATTTATTTATAATTTTATTTGAAAGACGAATATCGAAATTGCTTACATTATCTTTGCCTCCCTCGCATCTGACCTCTGCTTGTTTGCTTTTACTGGTCATCTTAATTCTTGTGGAACTTGTTTCCCCCTCGCTTTAGTCAAACAATGCCGGTGCCTCCTCTGGCTTGTAACTGTTATTCATCGTCACATTCTCATGCATAGAATCTCCCTCAAACGACCCAGCAGGATCTTCCCGCTATAGTTGGACTAGTTTAAAAGGGTAATTTACAGAGGAAATATTGGGTTTGCTACTGTACGCCCTAAAGAAGCATTCAATACTTTTCAAAGTAACAATGGCAGTTGGTTAACTAATTTTCTCTTCTTTGCTCAAAGATCATGTTTGCGCCTTTGTATACTGCATACAATCCAATGTAAGAAACATTCATTTCTTAAGGAACGTTCTTTTATCTCAAAAAACTTTCCTTAATTTTTGAGAAAAGTCTACAAATACATTCAATACTTTGTAACAGTGAATTATTCGCGTTGTAACTTTATCCAATATTTTTATAACACAAAATCGATATTCTTAATATTGTTATTCACAACTCACCTGGGCATAAAATGAATGGGCAAAGCCTGACTAGACCAATCAGCAGTCGAGATAATAAATATCCTTAATTTTTATTTAATTAATAATTACATCTCTGCCGGACTTGTAGCCTTTAGCTACTCGCCGTTCGATCATAGGGGCATGTCGATATGTGTATAATATTATTACTACTTATACAGCGGACCTGCTGTGTCTAGGCAAGTCGTATGATATATCGTTCGCAGGGTCGATTGTTGTTTCAGATATAGTTTGTGATGATACATAAATCAGGAGGTTGTTATCCACTCGACCATTTCAAAAGAATTTGTTTCCATTACAGTCGTTGTATAGTTTGGATGGATACTCTAGTTGTTTTTCCTAGCATTTTGACATTAATAATTTTTTTTAAATATTTTTCATTCAAATAAAAATATTTTTCCAATTTTTTAATTAAAAAATAGAATAGCATAAAATTCGTTTCTACTAAAATCTAATTATTTAACCTGATATTTTTGTAAAAATTGGTTCTGATATTTTCAAGTAATTTCTCGTAAATCCCCAGTAGATTGTAGTCATTATCCTTGTTGATAGTCTTAACATCTTAAACTTGGTATTTATTTTCTCAAATAATGGTTAATTTTAGTATATTGATTTCTAAAAGTTATTAGCTACACTACCTGCTTATATAAATTACTTTGCAAGTACAAATTATGTTTGAGTACATACTTTTCATTGACCATACAATTGCTTGAGGTGTATGTATGTATGTTAGTTATATTTTTGTGTTCTTAAATTTAAATATTTTTTTCAAATTACTTTTAGTAATAAGTTAAAATTGTGTAAGTTTTTCCTACTGTTGCATATTCTCAATATTTACAATGCTTTCAATTTACTTGTCAAATATGAAACTACCTTCATATAAATTATTGCGTTGCTTATCTTAAATTATTAAATTTTGTTCAGTTTTTTTTTATTTTAAAATAATGTTTAAATTAGAATTTTTTCGAATGTTGTAGTTGGAAATACTTATTTTTTTGGAACATGAACACAATTTTAATGATCTTCTCTTTTTTCAGCAATGGGAACTTCTGCTGGTGTCGAAGTTGGGCTGGGATCTGTCTCCTGTGACGGCCAGTGACTTTGTCGACCACTTGCTCCAGCGGATCCCCGACATCTCCCGGTACACCACCCTCGCCAGACACTCGGCGACCTTTGTGGCATTAGCAATCACTGGTGAGTAAACCTGATCACAGAATCACCAGAGAGGTTCAAAGGAGTTTGCATTGGACGTGCACCGTCAACCTTTACATTCTAGTCATTCCAACCATCCATTCATAAGCTATACTTTTTGTGTGCTGAAATATAACATCTTTTTTGGCTATTTAAAGGTTGGTTTTGTACGTACCATCACATTCCCAAATGAACCTTTCTCTGAATATTACACCATCAAATGAATTGTTCTGTAGTTGGTCCAGTGTAGCGATGCCGCATTTGCTCCCATGTCTTTTCTGCATCTGGTACATTCCATTCACCACAAGAATAGCATGGAACTCACATTTGCCAACTTTTGCAATGAATTAGTTTTTGGTTCTTGAATGATTTGGGTTTCTCATTTTGAAGTAGTTGGGTTAACATAGTGAATAAGGTAAGGTTGTATTTATTTTTTGTTTTGTTTAATTAACATTACGTAGTTTATAATTAGTGTAATTCATATTGTATACTAGTATAAAATAAAGTTTAGAATCTTTATTACGTAGAATGCATTGTTTTCATGAAGTTCTAAAAAATTGTTCATTTGATTGTTTAGCTAGAGTTCTTTTGTTGAAATATTTTTCATAAATATTAGTTCTCCGTTTTATTCACAAAATTTGAATGGATTAAATGTTCTTAACACTCGTAAACCATTAATATTTATAGAAGTAGAAGTAATTTTTGAAAACAAAAGCGTGAAAACATAAGGCAGCTGTACTTTGTATATACACATAAAGTGGTTATATTCTTTCATTATAAAATTAATTGTAAAGCACCAATAATAATTATAATAATAAAATTTTCCATAAGCTCTAGTACTTAAGTTGAATGTATTTATTATTATATTGAGCAGAATGCAGCGTCTACAAAAACTTTGTTAAGGCAAAGCTCGCACGTGCGTCCAGCATCACAAAAGATTCCGTTCATAAATTTTGGGTCTAACCACCTTAATTTTTCTATATTTATTTGCCCTCCATTAAACATTTGAGAAATTATGAATAATCAGTTTTAT
This sequence comes from Archaeomysis grebnitzkii, assembly GCA_031471125.1. NCBI lineage: Eukaryota > Metazoa > Arthropoda > Malacostraca > Mysida > Mysidae > Archaeomysis > Archaeomysis grebnitzkii. Next base: position 11,884 of record JARUHE010255261.1, on the reverse strand, counting down.
TTATTCATATTTTACGCTTTTTTTAATTTAAATTTTGTCAAATTAAAAAAATTGTACATTGTTAAAATAGAAAATTATTTTTTCAATATAGACAAGTCTTTTGAAACAAAATGTAGTGAACCTGCACTGGAATAGACCAATAGCTGGCTTGGATTACCCGATCCAACGAGTTGCCAAGTTTCACTTTTAATATATTTCAACCTATTAAAGTTTTATTAAACTTGTATTGCACATTTCCTTTAACTTATTGATAGATTAAACTAAATCAAACTGCAAGAAGAATTAATAAATAAACATTTTATTTTATTTCTTGAAGTAGTTTCCTAATAAAAATAAGCAACCAACCAATCGTGATAGCCATACATCCAGATGGCACGCGTTTTTCACCAATAGGAAACAAGAACACATTTCCAGATGGCCTTCCAGTTTATTGAGTTATCCCTTCGATTTTGTTTATCGAATAGTAATTCTAAAGATAATTTATTTTAAGCTTATTTATGTATGAAATAAAATATTGTCACTGTCCTTCCACGAGAAACATATTTGTATATAGCTTCTATTTTATTTGATTATTATTTTATTATTTTATTGTATAGCTTCTATTTTATTTTATTACTTCTTCTGTTTCTTCTATTAAATGATAATCTGTTTTAGCTTTATAGCTGTACCTTAGTAATTTAATTCATTTTTTTAGAATTTTTGTTTTATAATTTTTATTTCTACTACATAAAATTGTAAAAATAATTAACCCATTTGCATAAGGTTATATTTTTATTCGTTCAATTTTTCCAAACATCTAATATATGATTTTACTCCTTTGTGAAAACATAATTCAGTAATACTGAGCTGCTACACTTACATACACATTTCCATAAAAAACATTTTTCAAGTGTTCTCACATATGGGTCATTTCTACCACGTATCTTTTCAAACTGTTTTTTAGTTTAAATCTTTTAAATTTTCTTTAGGCAATGGTTGTATCCTTTCAATTTTGAAAAAATAAGTTTATATAATATTTTATATTCTGGCCAGGTTTTCATAAACTAATCAAGATTGAACAACTTAAATTCTCCCGGTTCCTTGCAAATAAGATAAATATTTTGGGAAAACTCAACAGTTTTTTAAAAATATTTTCACCAAACCTCGTGCTGTAAATCGAACCCTGTAGGCCTGATTCAGAATAATCGGCGTAAAATTGTCGTTAATCATATCGGTTGGTTGATTACAAGAAATTAGCCTTCCAAATGAAGTTCTACCCATCCGACATTGTAATATTATATGGTTGACAAGGCTTACCGAGTAATGTCTGATAAAACTTATGCTAATGCTGTAATGTACCATTTATTTTTTATTCTTCCCATTAGCTTTTTTCCTGCTCTCCCCCTGGGTTGTGGGAATCCTGGCAGGCATGGAGATCATGCCTTCCATTGAATAATGGTCGAATGTTTATTTGGTTTCTCATGAAATCTTCACAATTTCTTTTGAATGTATTTATAAAAAAAATTCTTTGACCTTCATTCGATGATTGATCTTGCTTGATAAAAATGATGATAAAATACCAGAATAACTAAAGTCGACCAACCTTACATGTTTTTAGCTGATTTTTTTATCTCCTAAATTATGACCAAATGGGGTTTGAATTTTCCTTTGAAAATTAATAATCATAATAGTTTCAAAACTTCATATCTTATAACATAATCATGGCTAATGCCACTAATAAAGTAGTTATTAGGAGAATAAAAAGTTGTAAAGTATTGGTAAACGTTGTCTATAATTGTGATGTAAAGAATGTACATTGTTATTATGTATCTAAATATAGAACATTACCATATGTCATTGTAGTTAATGTTCAAATTATCAATTATGCTTTTTAAACAACTTTGCATATCTAGCATTCGTTTTCTCGGCTTTCAGCTATAGCTGTAATTAAAACTAAGCTTTGTTTTTTCATTGTTTAATTTGGACATCTCCTTGATCAACTTATTGATCTTTATTTACATATTGTCTTCTGGCCAATTTTCAAATAAATGACAACTTCTTCTGAACGTTGTATACAATCACCATATCTTGAGAAACCCCAACCCCCAGTAGTAATAACTTAACAAATGTGTGCGCTAAACATTACTTGGAAACAATGAATCCACACAGACATGATGTTTAACAACATTTCAATGTAGATCGTGGTGCAAATTACAGCCGAGCTGCAAACCTTATATTTTCCACCAGAGGTTAATCCTGCCAACCCAACCATCGAATACCTTTGTGGTTTAAATTTGAAACTGTTACAACAATAATTGATTCTATAATATAAAACATTAAATTGTTTATTTCTTATATTAATTATCGAAGTAATTACATTTTGTAATAATTCGAGTAATTAATCATTTGCACATAGAACTCGAAGGCTTACACACACTCACAAACCCACTGCTTTTCCAACCCACGGCAGGTGCAAAGCGAGGCGAATGTTGCAAATTGGTGGTTGGTGGAGGAAAGGTTTGATCTGAAGATCTCCTAAATTGTTTTTTCATTGTAAGAACTGTTTAATGTTGATATTAAGTTCTTAATTTATAGAAACTACTTTAATGTTATGTGATAGATGTGTTTATACTGTTTGAAATTCCACTAATTATGCTGGCGTAGTTTTTGTGCACACACCCTATAATATCCAACATAACTGACACCCAGACAAACACTGTACTTGTTGCTGAAAACATACATGATTGTATGTAAAAATTATGCTGACTAATTTTCCTATTTACCTCACACGCCTTTTAGTTCAGCAATTTATTTCACTGTAGATAATGTTTATTTTTAGCTGCATTCTACTAGCTCGTAAGAACTCGTTATGCAATATGTAATTAGCGTATATGGAATTGGTGGAACTTTTCGTTGTTCAATGTTTTTTTCCTTATAAAGCGAACTTTAGTTTCTTTTAAAAGTTATTTAAACCTCCCTGATTTATGATTTTCAAAGTTTAAAATATGTTAAGAATATGTTTATTGTATGAATTGATTCTCGTGGAATGTGTAGCTAGAATAATTGTTTATTTATGTTTTAAACAAGCAAATTGAAATATTGATTTTGCATAAATTCCATTCATTAGAATAAAATTGGCGAGGCTCCTCCATTGTGGATTATCTCGATCTACGAACCTGGATTATGTGCCGTCCAGCGGCGGTCAGTTGGCCATCACAAGATCGTGACTGAGAAGTCGTAAAATAAAGGCCAGCCCCGGGCATCTGAATATCTATTGACCACTCACCTTTCTTGCTTTGGTCAAGTGTTGTCAGGGATACATATTCTGTTGAAACATCCCTTGCATTTAATCTATTGTCTTTATTAATGGCTGAAAAACTTCAATATTGATTGGGATGTGCTTAAACTCTCCAATCCTTAATGTAAATAAGAAGGGCGATGCCCTTCAGCTACGAATCCTTCCCTCCTTGTATAAATGTGCTGCCATGCCCATAATAACAGAAGGCGATGTCTGGCGAAGGTTACCCTGGAGTCGCCATCATAATATTATAGAGGACCACCCGAAGGCATTCGATTCGCGTGCCATGTGCTTGCCCACATTTCGTCCGTCTTCCTTGTACTCGTCTCCTTTAATTGGTCATACCATACGCCAGATGAGCAGACGTTACGATGTGCATTTGTTAATTGTTTTCTTCTCTTCAGCAAACAAAAGTTTCGTTCTCGTCGTCAAAACAGTATGGAGAAAGATCATATGCATGCACCTGATAATTACTTCAAACCTTTTATCATTAAACGACTCTTTTGTTGCAACTTCGGAACTTTTTAGGATTGGTTCTTTGCAGTTTGAATGCAAAAATACAAACTTCAAATGTTCTATCCATCTACCTGGTCGTATAATGAATGATATGTGTTTGTGCATATTGTTATATATTAGATGGCTAACTTTTAATGATAGCATACCTGTCATAGATTTATTACCTCAACACATTAATCATTTGGTAAATTGTAATAGTGATCTGCATCTTGTCCGATTAACACTGTCTACTTACCCATCCCATGCTCATAAAGGCCTCGCCGCCTGGCATTAAACTCCTAATTACAATGATCTGCTGGCCATTATTATGCGCAGTTTGTTTCTCTGGACAACGGCCATGAATATCGCAAACCATGTTCAGCCTTAGCCCTGAAAACATCGCAAATAGTTTGAATTTGTAATTGCTCTTAATTCGAATAGTTTGAAAGCATGAATAGCTCCCCAAGCTCTACATGTGTAATACAATTTGTGTTTAGCGCAAACTATTCATAATTATTTTGGTGAGCATATTATAATTTCGGTAGATCAATGTGTGTGGCAAGAATAATCGTCGAATTTATTATCTTGGCACGAGTTTGTATTACTGTTCTTTAGTGTTTAATTTATCCATGTCCATTTTTATTTGCCTTAATTCACCGTCTTTGCTTTAATTCTATTTCATTAGTGCTTCTGGCAATTTAATTATGTATTCATTTTGTTAAATCTCCCGTTTGGTGATCTTTTTAGTCTTTCTAAATATGTTTTTTGAGATTTATGAATATATCAATTAAATGTTTCACATTTTGTATTTCATTTATAGCTTCAAGGGTTTGGTTTTAAATATTTGCGGCTACGGAGTTACGAATAAGATTTGATTTCGTTTTTCAAAAGTAATAAACATTCCTTTCAAAATTTGTAATCATTTTTTAAATTACAAATAAATTGGTATTTGTTTCTAAATTTCAACTATTGAAATTGTAACCCTAATTTAACGGTTAACACTTTTCTCTCCATACTTGAAAGGTGCAACATAAACTAAACCTTTTGATTAATTTCATTTGTCCATTCCATAAATCATTTTCAACTATTCAATTGGTGAACACATAAAGGTCATTATTATTTGGATGTTGTTATGGTGTAATTGAACTTATTGGTTTGACTGAAACCGTTTGTATGAAATGCCACCACCGCAACATAGTGTTGCTGACTAAAAATCAACCATCGAACTACGCCGTAATTTTTAGCATATTCTTTAATTTCTTTAAGTTTTAATTTAAACAAGGTTTTCTTCCATTATTTTCAGCCTTGCTTTTCATTACCATTTAATTAAAAGCCGATTCAAATATGCAAATGTGTTTTTTTCAGATTAATTCTAAGTTGACAATCGTGAGATCGCATCCACACTTTGATTGCTTCCATTCACCCTCTCCCTCCACATGACCGAACCTTACATCTGAATAATTTTCGCGATCACAAACTACAACAAATCTAGTTTTAATGTTATTAATGGCTCTTGTAATTAGTCTGAAAAATCCAACCATAATTTCATCGCATTCCGTGAAATAAATAATCATTCATATTTGTATGTGCCTTTGATTTCAATATCTCGTTGATTCATGTTCCCCAAATTTTCCACCCACCAGTCATGCTGAAAAGTGATTAAACTTAGTTTGACACAAATAGATTAACCACACGATACGCAAAATATTCTCATGCCGAACAGTTCGTTTGTATGTGTGTATAATGGCTGTGAACCCAGTCTCGTCTAGTCTAAATCTAAATTTTAAATGTATTCTAACAATAAATAAATTTTATTTTTGGCAATTTAACCGAAATATAGATTATTCACGTCTATTTAAAATTTTCAAATATTAATTTTGCCTAGTTTTCTATTTAAGTTTTTAAAGCTGTAAGTTTGCTCTAAAATTAATTTTGTTAGTGGCACTTGTGAAAATATTTTCATAACTTTCTGGAGCTAAACTAAATTGTTTTTCGTATAGTGTTATTAAATAACTATGAATATATCTCCAAACATTATTCGAGTTATTAATAAGTATTAATATTAACAAACAATTGATATTGATAAGTTTGATAGCACTAATGCTATTGTGAATATTTTTCTTTGCAAAACTGGTTGCTGTAGAATAAATTCGAATTCTATGAAGACTGGTTTTAATTTTTTCACTTTTCATCCAAACATTTCTTTGCATTTCTATGAAATCTGGTGAACAGAACTTCTAATTCTTGGACGTTGAATCTCCGACATTTTTTGAAATCTTCAAATCCAGTCTTTTGTCGATCTTTAGGCTTCGCTTCCATCGCTTACTCCGGACAAAGAAGTCCTTCCAAAATCTGTTGCTGGCTTTCTTTTTCTGATCTTGAACATTCTTTTGCAAATTGAATAACCTACCAGCTGGCAATTTCCTTCTTCCTCCGCTGCTTTATCTTCTATTCTATGAGGTTTAATGAAATATCTCGAATGACGATGGTGGGTGGAGATGACATTCAAATAACCTGCATTAGGATCCATTTCTAAGGGTTCTTATGATTAAATATATATTATTGTGCATTGAGAAAGGTTCAAATTGATCAGTCCATCGTGTTGCATAGAATTGATTTAATTTCAATTTGATGTCATTACTTTAAAGTAAAACCGTTTTTAACCCATTGTTTGAATATAAGTTATTCTTATTGGGGGACGTGAAGCTGAATGTTTCGTGGGCTTAAGGACTCATCTAAGGATTTCTAATTTGCGTTGGTCCCTTCTCGTGTCATGTTCCTTTCTTCGCTTACAATGTGGGTTGGAAAAGCGGTAAAACCACTTCTGTGCTGCTCTTGTACGTCTTTGTTCCAAGGCTTACTTGTCACCAGACGACTTGTTCCAAATTTTTAATTTGTTTTCCTTTTAATCAAATTAATAATAATTCTATTCGGTTGACATTTACTTCCCTGACTCGTTGTTGAGAGTGTTCAGCATTGTCGATGCAGTTATTTACCTTGCATTCATTCATTCAACGTTGTTCTTTGTCTTCTCTTTTTATCTGTGATGATGTCTATTCACTTCTTTAATGACTTCCTTCATGTCACCAGCCAAGGTGGTCAAAAAGTTTCTCGCTAATTGTCCCCATAAATAATTAGCCAAATGTTGAATAAAACAGTTTTATTATTCTAAGAGTTTTTATTTCAAGTCAAAATCATGCTGAAGTGAAGTTTGTAAAGAATATTTTGTCAGGAATGTTTCGCAAATGTTTTTTGTTCAAATAAAATAGAAATAATTAGTGAACTGTGGTTTTTATTATATAAGTAACTAATTGTTGCCCTTTTGAAATTGGTCGAAGCAAAATCTTTAAAAAGCGACCATATGTCGTTCTGGATCTTTTCAATGGTTTGCCTGGCTATCGGGGTGGTCCGATAATTTTGACCTATTCATTAAATAGACGCATAGGTTTGCTCGCAGCTTATTTCACAAGAAGATACCATAGATTTGCAACATTTTTTTGGGTTTCAGTATCGATGCTAATGAATTTCCGTTGCTCCGTTGAAATAATAAATAAAATGTTATTTTGTTCCGTCGAAATAATAAATAAAATTATTTTGTTGATCCGTTGAAATAACAAATAAAATGCAATTATTTTGTCCGTCAACAAATGGAAGGTCGTGAATGGTGAAGACAAGACGTGGTCGCGTCTCCTCCAAAAACCGTTACAACTGTCCCAGGTGTGAACGAGGGAGGGGAGAGACTCTTTTGTCGCTCCGATGCTGACTCGGGAAGTCTAGACACACGTGTCCCCTCTGAAGATTTCATTCGTGCCCCTTCACTGCTTTCACCTACCCCCCTCGACCACTGCTTTCAACCCCCCCCCTTCGACCAATACTTTTCCCTGCATCTCCACACTCACGAACATAGAATTGGCATTAAACGAAATGCCAGCTACTTTTTTAGGTCTAAGTTTGGCCGGAGAGTTCAATGTCTCTGGATTGGAAACTTTTACAATCGTTTAATAGTTCTTAATTCTTGTTCTCTTTTATGTGCCAGACGTTTATTGGTGAAAGGGGAACGAGGTGCTTTATTAATATGGTTGTCTATTGAGCTTTTTATTTTGTAAATTACAATACAATAAATTCCTGTGCTGATGAAAATGTCTAAATAATCTTTGACATTTTTATGCCTATAAAAGAAACTTTGAATGCATTTTTATGAAAGGTAATAAATAATATTTCAATTGAAACATAAAAAAAAACTTTATACCCAGTTTTTTAGATTTTGTTTGATATATTTCTTATTTCGAATTTAGTTGTGATGTATAATAATAATTCTATGGTAAGGGTAATTAGGGTCTTTAAACAGGAAAGTTTGTTTCCTATTGAGAATATATTTGGAATAATTATGCAAGTTATTTTTGGTGATTGTGGCCCCAGTGCCTTGGAAGCTCCCCTCGTCGTCTCCGCGACGCTTACAAATAAAACCGTTTACGTGATCGCGATCAAAGACGGTTGCGTCGCAGCTGTCTTTCCCTCACCTTTTGGTTCCCCTTTTCCTCTTTATTCTCCCTCTTTTTATTTCATTCCTAACAATTCTTTTTTCCTTTCTTTTTTCAATGCTTTGTTTTTTATTTTATTTCCTTTGTCACAATTCTTTGTTTTTTCCTTTCCTCTCAATGCTGTGTTTTTTATTTTCGTTCCTTTGTCACAATTCTTTTTTTTCTTTTTTCTCAATGCTTTCTTTTTTATTTTCTTTCCTTTATCACAATTCTTTGTTTTTTATTTTCTTTCCTTTGTCACAAATCTTTATTTTTTTATTTTCTGTTGTCACAAGTAATTATTTTCTTTCCTTTATCACAATTCTTTGTTTTTTATTTTCTTTCCTTCCTTGCATTTCTTTGTTTTTTTATTCATGCACAAAGTCGATTTTCATTCAGTAGAATTTTATCATTTGGATGAAAATATATTTTCTGTTGTCTTCGATCGTCAGCACTTTTATGTGGAAGGCTTTGTTGAACGTTGGCTCGGTGATTGTAATTCGAACATTAAGTTTTAAACCAAACTCGAGAATATTTGCCAACCGAATCTGTCGCCACAAATCTGCTGGCCTGGCTTACCTGAACAATTCAGCGACGTTGCCGACGATTTCTTGAAAGATTTAGTCATTGTTGTTTCATGACCGTCCCGTGCATTATTTGAAGGCATTGTTCTCCTTTGTTGTTCGATACATTCCCAACGTTTCCTCTAACGGACTTTTCCGATTCCATCAAAATCTTTAGCTTCTACATTTTAAAACTTTGACGAGTTAAATTCGCTCAATTATATTTCTGATATGCTACTGTGAGAATTTGTTGTCCATGCTTAACACTTGTGTTGAGGAATGTTTATTCATTATATTTGGATTGCTTCCATTTCTCTAATTATACTCGATCATTAAAGCATGTCATTAATCATTCTGAATAACCGTTGAAATATGGCTCTGCAACAATCATATGTGTCAGTTTAGCCATTTATTTAATGAGAATTTGCTAATTATTAGTTTCTTGTAATTTTGCAATACTTCTATAACTTGAAAAGTTTCATTTCATCAATCTGGTATGCAATGAAGTGCAAGATTTGCCTAAATCCGAACCTTCATAAACTCGAATGATTAATGATCAGCTCTGTCGCTTCATTAAATAGCAAACATTGAAAATTCTATGAGAAATATATCCTCTCGAAAGCTAGTTTGGTCACACATGTATATGTCGGTGGACAATTTTCTTACCAATGTTTATATTTTTGTAATTAAAAGAAAGTTATTTGTTTTTGTCTTTTTGTTTTGTTTCATAAATACATTTTTGTTCCATTTTAACTTGAATTCTGGGTATTAATGTATCGCTTCAACATGTGAGAAAATGCACATCTGTACCAAGTGGAGTAATGTGTTGCCGTGGTTGAAATGTCAAATCATTTGTTTGTAATTAATTAAACAAATTAATCGTATCAATTACATGAGAAATATTTGAATTAAAAAACATCCAATGAAAGTTTGATTTTTTTAGATTTTGTCGTAAATTACACATTTATTGACTTAAATTTTTAGATTTTTACATATATCAATGTCCTCAAAACTTTGAGTTTGCCTTAGCTGGTTCAATGACTTGGGTAAACTGGAGATTAGGTTAGCACAGAATGGCATATGCTCCAAAGCAAGATCTTGTTACAGTATTAAATCCTTGAAAAATATCATATCAAGTGATTCGTACCCTATGGGTGTTGAAAATACTTTAGCCCAAATTATGAAGAGAAATATTTTTATATAAAATCTTTTCCTTATTTTTATTTGTGTATTTATATTTAGGTTGCAAAAGATCTAAATGAATTTTGGTGTCTTAACAATGTGATTTGATTGAATAGCCAAGAATGCGCCCCACCAAACAACCTGTTTGGCGGAGTCCTGTCTGGTCTGGTCTGAAGGAAGAAACCTTACGATGCAAACCACGTCCTTGCCTCGAAGGGCCGTCGCTATTTTGCACATTTCATGATCAAAGACGCGAAAGACCAAAGACGATTGGTTGCAACATCTTGTTCATTTAATTTCCAATCCATGTTTTATTTGATTTCCAATCAATCATTTATTTAATTTCCAATCAATCATTTATTTAATTTATAAGAAATCAAATGTATATTGCCAATTTAGGTTCATGTACTTTGTGTTAATATTTTAACGCACTGAAAATTTCATATACAAATGAATACAAATAATAATCTTCCACCTGTATATGCATACTCTTCAAGTTTTGCGAATGTATGCATGTGAGCTATGCATTTTATGTGTGTATTATGTATATGCACACATGTGTGTATTATGTATATGCACACATCTGTATAAATCGGTTCATCCATACATCCAAACTCTAAAGTAAGGTATTAAAGGGATTTATGGTTCTTTTGTTAAATGGTATTTAAGGACATTAGTTATTTATGCCCCATTCAAGTGGGTAATGTATATGAATAAGTTTGTATAATTTTATACAGGCTAATGTGAAATGGAATTACCATTAAAAGGCGTTTAAACCCATTACAGATGCATTTCAATATTTTCTTCGTTTTTTGCCATTCTGAGAAAGTATTCGATTATGGATTTATTCCATTGATTGGCCTGGAAAAAGTTTGAAAATATATTTCAAATCTATTCAAAGGTTCCGTTAAATATTCCCTTTCAATTTAATTGAATTAGTTCGCCTTGATGCTTTCTGTAGATTACTTGTTCAAATTCACTTTCAAACCTCAAAGTTTTTGATAAAACTTACGGACATCCTTAGTCGACATAGGCGTTCGGAAGGCAAAATCTTTTTCTACTTCAATTTTTATTTATTGGATATTCAAGCTTAACTATTTTCTTTAGTTTAATGTTTGCTTATTGGAAATTCAATCAACTTTAGAATGAAGACATCACCAAGAATTCTTGCTCTTCCATGAAGCATATCTTTTGGCTTAACCTTCATTTTCACACATTCGATAATGATTATGAATGTTCTTAAACGCTCATAAGTCATCGTTGAAGTCTAATGGAAATAACACATCCATCACCTAAGCTATTTCAGTCATATATGTTTGTCACCTTCACGTGGAACTCTTCGAGGCTCTAGAGCTGACCAAGTTCATCTCGAAACGTTCTCCAGCCCACTTCAACTCTGGCGGCCATTTTTAAAAGCCAGGTGGTGGACGGGAAGCAAACAACGGCATGGTACTGCATCTATGTACGCACACACACACGTTCTCTCTCTCTCTCTATCTATCTATCACTCTCTATCTCTATTTCTCTCTCTCTCACTATCTCTCTCTCTCACTATCTCTCTCTCTCACTATCTCTATCTCTCTCACTCTCTCTATCTCTCTCACTATCTCTATCTCTCTCTCTCTCACTATCTCTATCTCTCTCTCTCTCTCTCTATCTCTATCTCTCTCTCTCTCACTATCTCTATCTCTCTCTCTCTCACTCTCTCTATCTCTCTCTCTCTCACTATCTCTATCTCTCTCTCTCTCACTATCTCTATCTCTCTCTCTCTCACTATCTCTATCTCTCTCACTATCTCTCTCTCTCTCTCAATCTCTCTCTCTCTCACTCTCTCTCTCTCTCTCTCT